>MU386661.1:0-227266 GCA_022496965.1 Annulohypoxylon nitens | reverse complement strand
AAACATTAAAGTTAATTATTTATTAGTTTTTTTTAAAATTAATAAATTTAAAATTTAATTAAATTTTAATTATAACAAAAGTTATAAAATTTTATATTTTTTAATATTTTTTAATATATATTTAATTTTTAATTATTATTTTATAAAACGTTTTTTTTAAAAAAATTATTTTATAAATTATATAAATTATTAAATAATAAAATAAAAAATAAAATTATTATTAATATCATTAAATTTAAAAATAATAAAATCTTTAATATTAAATAATATTTAATTTTTTTTTCGATTATATTAAAATTATTTTATAAAATATAATTAATTTTTTAAATAAATAAAAAGTTTTTAAAATATATTAAAAATATCGATTAAAAAATTTACAATTAAATTTAACATTTAAAATATAATTATTAACATTTAATCGTTTTTAAAACGTTTAAAAATAATTTTAATATTAATTTTAAAATATTAAAATGTTTTATATAATTATTAATATTATTATTATTTTAAAATATAATAAAATAATTATATTAATTATTAATTATTAAAATTATTATTTTTTAAATTATTATAAAGTAAATAAAATTAATTATATAATTATTAAATTTAATAAAATTATTTTTAAAATATTATAAAATAAATAAAATTAATTATATAATTATTAAAATTAATAAGTTTATATTTTATTAACAAATTAATTTATTAACTTTAATTTAAAATTAAAACTTTAAATAAAACAATTAAATTAATTATATTTAAAATAATTTTTAAATTTAATATTAAATTTTTTAATTTAAATATTAACATTATATTTTTTTTAATAAAAACATAATTATTTAATAATTAATAATAAATATTAAATATTATAAGTTTAAATAATTATTTAAAAATAATAATATAATAATTAAATTATATATTATAAATATATATTATTAATATATTAATTAAATTAAATTATATAATTTAATATATTATTTAATAAAATGGTTTATACGTTATTAAAACGATTAAAATAAAAATTATAACTTTATTTATTAATATAAATTTATATAATTATATTTCCGTTATAATAAACTTTTTTTATATATATAATTAATTAATTTTATTAATTATTATATACATTTTATTTTATAATTATAAAAAATTTAACCACCGATATATATAATTATAAAATAAATATTATATATATAATAAATAAATTAATTAAATAAATATATAATTAAAGAATATTAAATTTAATAATATATAAACTTTAAATTAACATTAAAATATTAAATTTATTTTAATTTTTAAAACTTTAATAATTAATATATATTTTTAAACGGATTTTAACGTTTTATTATTTTTATAAATAATTAATTTTAAATATAATTTTTATAAATTTAAATTTTTCGTAAAAACTTTTTTTAAACGTTTTTAAATTTAATTAAATATTTAATTTTTTTTATTAATTTTTTAAATTATTTTTTAAATTTTTAAATAATTTATTTATTTAAAATAAAAACCGTTTTAAAAATTAAAAAATAATTTAAAAAAATAATAAAAAAAAATTAAATATTTAATTAAATTTAAAAACATTTAAAAAACTTTATAAAATATTTATATTTATAATATTTTATATTTAATAAAAAATTAAATTTAAATAATTAATATAATATTATATAATATTTAAATTTTAAAAAAAATTATAATAAAATATAAAATATAATAAAAATTTTAAATAATATAAAACATTATATATAAATTATATACGTTAATTTTTTTTAAAAAAAATAAT
This sequence comes from Annulohypoxylon nitens, assembly GCA_022496965.1. Classification (NCBI taxonomy): domain Eukaryota; kingdom Fungi; phylum Ascomycota; class Sordariomycetes; order Xylariales; family Hypoxylaceae; genus Annulohypoxylon; species Annulohypoxylon nitens. Next base: position 225,492 of record MU386661.1, on the reverse strand, counting down.
TTTATTATATTTATTTAATTATTTTATTTTATTTTTTAATATTAATTTTATATATAATATAATAATATTTATAATTTTAATATTAAAAAAATAAATTTTTATAATATAAAAGTTAAAAAAACGTGGAACCCTAATAAGTATATATCCATCTTATATATGTATAAAGCATTCTTATAAACCATTTATGCATATGTATGTTTTAAAGGTTTTTTGTTTTGGCCTGGTTTGGCGGTTTTTGTTAAATGGCTAACCGCCTTCGGACGGATAAGTTAACTTAATGACAAAACCTGCCTGACGACAAAACCTGCCTGACAACAAAACCTACCCAATGACAAAACCTGCCCAATAACAAAACCTGCCCAATGAAATATCTACCTTGGTGTGTCGAGTAGGAGTACCATTCGCTTGATGACAAAAACCTGCCGATGACAACCTTGGCCTAATAGGACGAACCCGACCGGACGTTTTCTACAATACCAAAGCTGCATCTTAGGTGAGGAATGAAGACTAATCTATGCCTCATGTTTCATTGGCTGATCCCGATCTCATTAAACCCGGCTGGTAAGTGACGGAACCTGGTCCAATATGTAGGCGTCAAATCGAAATACGAAATACAAGTGACAAAATCTGAGGGATGTTTAAGCTGGACGAGTATATCAAGGGCTCAACCGTACCTAATAAGAACATTATTATTCTGTGACGAGTTCGATGAATTTATTGAAGTTGTATGCTTTTACTCGTGGGAAACCTTTGAATTTCGGCAACAACTTGCCGCCGGCCATCACGATGGCGCTACCAGCTCGTCAGATTTTGCAAGAGGAATGGGATGCTCATGAAGACACAATTAAGCGCCTCTATTACGTCGACAAATTGCCACTACAGAGCAAGAAGGGAGGGAAACGAACTCTTATTGAAGTGATGGAAGATGAGCACGGATTTTCAGCTAGGTAAGCTGGTCGACTACAAATGTATTCCGATTAATATGTTAACAAGACCCTACATAGTGCGTCACAATATGAGTCCAAGTTCAGAAAATGGGGCTTGGCCAAGAATTTGGACAAGCGTGAGTGGGAGAAACTTTTATGGCAGTATGAAGAACTCCAGCAACAGGGACGGGAGCCTCGAATTATGATATCGGGATCGGTTGTGGAGGAGCCTAGACGAAAGCGAGCAAGGCGAGGGTATGTACCAGAACGACACATCGGTAAGTGGTCAGAAGATTGAAGTTACTGCGGATCCTTCCTCTAATTATACACTTAGATTACGCGATACCACCGGAAAGACAAGCTTATGTCGAATTTCATGATGATACCTCTGGTTCATGGTTGAGATATAACGATAATGGTCCAGCCGCTGAATCGCTTAACCCCACTCATAATTCAGGCTACCAGAATGCTGATGCCCAGGGTGATGGTGATACCATTGTGTCGGATTTGGACCAGATTCCTGCTCTTCAGAATTCACATTTGACTGCAGGGCAACACGTAGCTTCTCCAATGGAACTGGCAGCGGCTAATACTTCTTTCTCCGATCCCTTTTGGGGGTTATCAGGGTCGAATCTCTTTAACGATTACATCCAGGGTTCCGACTTTGGGGGGCACACATATATCAACAGTGATGAGATTGAGGACCATATTGTCTCAGGCCCCCATTCTGATAGAGCTACTACTTACCAGACGCCAAATGCCCTGTTCTTTCAACCAGGACTATTGTCTCCGGGCAACGCATTTGGAGAAGCTAGCCGAGAGAATGGGTATCGTGAAAGCGTAACGGCTAATGCCCACGAGAGTTTCTCGTCAAGCCAGGACCTCCAAGTACGTCCCAAAGGCCTTGCCCAAGCACTTCTTCAACGCGCCAAGTGGATTTTGGGAAATAATGCAACGCCGTTTCAAGGTACATATTTGCCAGATGTCGAAGACATTGTCGATAATTTGGCGTCGCTTCTTCCCGAGGACATTGACCTAGAAACTACCGCACTAGACTCTCAGATCATCGAAAAAAAAGCTAGCTTCGGCCCTGGGTTCAAAACACTGCTCTACTCTATCATCAACGGTTTCGCTGGCCTTCGGGACCTTCCTCGGAGCGCGATCCTTAGATTAATCCGGGATGATTCCCAGATACAGTCTCATCTATTCAAGCTTCTCAATACGAGTCCACCTAGTATCGCAAGGCCACTGGCCGACAACCTTTTCCGGGCTGCTGTCGAGAGCTGTGACCCACAAGCTGTTGCGGCAATTATGAATACGACTGGAAAGAACTCTAATATTTCCATCGATGTGAACAATATTAGGTGCGAGTTTCGTGGCAGAGATTACACGCCAGTCGAGTTAGCAGCGAAATTCCGCAACATTGAGATTGTTCAAGCACTTCTGACGGCCAAGGCAGATCCCAACAAGACTTACTCCGAATCCGAACATGATGAACGTGGTGCTCTTGAACTCGCGATCAGAAAATGGGGCTATCTTGAGCGAGTGGACTTGAAACTTGTGAAGTTACTGCTGACTTGCGGATCAGAGGTTCGTATGAGTCTGGCCGAAGCCGTAGTCAGATGGGGCTTTGGTGACAAGGACCTTCTTCAATTGTTAATGAATGAAATCCAAGACTCTCAACACTCTGCCGTTTTCGGAAATAGGCGTATTCTGGTTGATATTGTTCAGTACATCGAAAATGGAGCTGCGAATCATATTGTTCGACGCCTCTTTGGAGCTTGCACGTCGACAAATTGTGGGAAATGTGCTTCAAATCACCCAAAATTAATCCAAGACATGCTCGTAAATGCATCAAAGCGTGGAAATTTTGACACCGTTGAATTTCTCCTACCACACACCAAAGAGAGACAATTAGCATTGGCAGCCGCTGTCAGGAGCAGTAATCTACAGCTGATCAATCTCCTCGTCGAAAGCGCAACCGTGGATGGTCCAGGAGGTTATTTGGATGATGGTGTTTCACGGAAATATGGCCCTAACTTTTCGCCAATTTCGACACCTCTCGCAGAAGCTATTCGCGCCCAGGACCACTCGCGCATAGAAGAGTTTGAACAGCGAGGTGCTTTGGCTTGTATTGCTAGGCAGCCTGGCCACTTTCTGGCTGCTGTGTTTGCCGCAGCCGAATCTGGAGATATATCGTATCTCCGGAAGGTTCTTAGGTTGTTTCCTGCCTATCGCGGCCGGAGTCTCACACAAGCATTGAATATAGCTATTCGAAATGATCAGACAGAAGCGGCACTAATACTGCTAGACGCTGGATCCGACGTCAATTTTAAGCCTGTATCTCCCTCTCCAGGCCCTCCACTTCTTGAAGCGTTGGAGCGCAAAAACAGGCGAGTCGTTGACGCCATTCTCGAATCCGACTTGGATCCTAGAAACGACTTACGGGGCCTTGGTCACAAGACACCCTACCTAGATCTTGCAGGAAAATGGGGAGATCTCGAAATCATTGAGGACCTTGCTCTAATGGGCGCTGAGGTCAGGGGTTCAACGGCGCTGGTGGCAGCGGTGACGAATCGTAACAAACCCTTGATTGATCGTCTTCTTCAGCTGGGGGCAACAGTAAATACGGTGTCTAAGTTCATATCATCACCGCTCGAGGAAGCGGTTAAGAATCGCGACTACGATATGATGACATTCCTGATGTCCCAAGGAGCACGTGTCACAGATTCAGGAGCATTTGCGTACGCCGCGAAACACGATCTGACAGCATACAATATGCTCCTGTCGGCTTTAAAAGAGCTCTCGCCAATGGAACGCCAAGGCTTTGGTGGCGACTTGCTCATTACCGCCATCGCTCAAGATGATCCTCGGGCCGTCAATGACCTGCTAGATGCGAAAGTAGACATTAACAAACTGCCCTCGAGAACAAAGCGCAGAAAGGACGCGATAAGTCCCCTCGGCTTCGCTATCAAGCACAAGAAGGGTACCGACCATGAATTAGTGTGGAAACTGCTGCAGGCCGGCGGGGATCCAAACAGCATTGCCGCAAACTCCTACGCTGGGGATCACGACAACTATATTCAATGTTTGGAAACACCTCTTCTCCTAGCTATACAGACTAGAAACGAGAAGATGGCGGAGACTCTCATCAAAGGGGGCGCTAATGTGAACAGACCCGCTCGTCGGGGTATCAAGCGTACACCCCTTCAAGAGGCCTGTAAGATCAACAGTTTCAAAATGGTCAGATTTCTTCTGGTTCAAGGTGCAAGAGTAAACGATCCGGCGGCTGAAAGAGGTGGCCATACCGCTTTGCAACTGGCTGCTATAAACGGGAGCGTGAAGATCGCCAGGCTTTTGCTCGACAACAAAGCCGATATCCACGGTGCCTCCGCCAAAGTCAGAGGAAGAACGGCGTTTGAAGGTGCGGCAGAAGGAGGCTGCTCGGAAATGTTAAGGCTTCTATACAACGTTACGTCTGAAATATCTTTCGATCAAGAAGAAATCCAAAGAGCCAGAGAGTATGCTAACGCCAAAGGCCATAGGGGTTGCGTTGATTATATCGATTCTCTTTCAGAAATACCGAGCGGAGGTTTCACGCCTTTCATCGATTCCGGGTTGTTGTATGGAGAAGAGGGTGATGGGTTATATTAATAGTGATATTGGGTACAGATTGGTTTTTCGACCTCATTTGCAGATTGGTTTTTAATATTCGTAAATCGAAAAACTTTAACCATAAGATCTTTTAACTTGTTAATTAAGCTTCTTAGTTAAGTAGTTAGCTTAAAATATTTTAAACCCACCAGGAACCTGATGAGTAAAAACCTTTTTTGGGTCTACGTCGGACGCAATTTGTTTCAATCGTTCAACACTATTCACACCATAACTAGCAACTGGATCTTGCCAAGCTCCTGCGTAGTTAAAGTACAAGAACGGGTCGTAAGAATCTATGTCCCGAGCATCCTTCTCAATCACTTCTATAAGTGCCTTTCCAGCCTCTTCAACTTTCTTGTCATCGGCTGGATCCGTCCAACTGACTGTGAGCAACGCAATAATCAATGATTGATTTCTAGTACCAAGGCCAAAGGGATTCTCGTTCTCATATCTGGAGTAGAACGCCGGCGGGAGTGGCTCCAACGTATAACCTAGTGTTACATTGGCGACTGAGCTGAACGCAGGAATGCTTTCGTTGACACGCATATATGTGGCCTTAATACAAGCTTCTGTTGAAAGTAGAGTACTTGTGCCCCAAAACTGTCTTTAAGACTGTCAGTGCTGATTGAAAACTGGTAGATATGATCTTAGTAGGCGCCACTATCACTTACCGTTCGTTTAGAACTTGCTCGTTTCGTAGATCAACAGACAGTTGTGTCATATTTGTAATGCTGGTGTTTCCGAAGAGGGACGGTAGGCTTGTAAAACCAGCAAAGATGCTTGGGTTTTCAATAGCCTTAGTGTACTCCATATTGGCGGCAATAGCTGTCCCCGAAGAAGATGAATAACCCCACGAGAGAGTTAGTGCTGCATATTCGTCATAGCTATGAGGTGAGTTGAATTTGAGGAATTCCTGTGCTGTATGTTCCCACACAGTTGTTGGAAAATACAGGGCCCCTCCCCAAAACGGACCTTGGCTAAAGCTTCGCAGGTCAACGCGGGTGACAATACCAAAGTTATTTCCTCCACCTTTCAAAGCCCAGTGGAGTTCCCTGTTTTCCTCCTTGTTAGCATTGACAATAGATCCATTGGCCAAAACCACTTCGAAATTGATAATTGTGTCAGAAGTCCACCCATAACGTGTGCTGAAGTAAGAAATACCGCCCCCTAGACTTAGGCCGCCAACGCCAACGCCTGCAGTCCGTCCTCCCGTAACTCCTAAGTCCATGGCATCCAACTTGGAATAAACGGAATCCCAGGTATTCCCTACACCGATAGCAACCATTGATCTGTCGGGGCTGACTGTGATAGAATTGAGGCGTCGTAAATCAATTGTGATCCCATTATTGATATTTGCGGCATACAGATTACTCGAGTGTCCTCCCGATCGTATAGCAAATTTGCAAGTCTCATCATCGCTCTCGGGTGGGACCAATGAGGTGTTGGTGAGTATGCGGACCGCATTTGCTACATCTTCTGTGGTATCGGGAGAAACAATACAGGCTGGGCGGAGCGACCCCTCTTGGATGGAAAAGTAGGAAGATAAAGATGCTTCGTAGTCTGTGCTAAGTGGGAATGCTGTCTTGTTTCCCAAAAATGAGAAAAGTGCCATACACTAAAGTTTAATTAGGTCTCGTTAGAATTCGTTTACATAATTTCTCCGTGTCTACTCACACAGGCAGCGGTCAGGTTCAATGCTTTCTCCATTTTCACTAATAAATAGATAATAGACACTTGAGTATCCCTACTTTTGATACTGAAGATGAGGTAATCTGTTTAACGAAAATGAGATAAACTCCCGAGAAACACAATCAGAGAGGATAATGAGGGGCATTCGGATATCACTGATATTCTTAGAATCGGATACTAGGATATGTGATAATTAATGGGTAGCCCGTACTTGTCTACTAGGTACCCACACTGTGGGATTGTAGTTTAGGAAGTCTTTCGGAATAGGGGGTGGGGTGCGTTTAACGAAAACACGATGGCCGTGCTATGTTGCAGTGACATCACTAGGTAGACATTGGTCATACTACCAATGGTAGTATTGAGTCAAAGATGTAACCAAAGCTGTTTAAGCCTCATAGAACTGTGACCAACGCGCAGGAAATTGCTGCTCAATAAAACCATACATAGTACCACACAACTTGCATTAAAAATATGGCCTGATGGATAGTAAATCGTACGAAGTTGTTATGGATCCGTCCAATTACTAGATGGCAGTTTCCCGCCGTATATTTTCTTGATACTCCTCGACAACCTGACCGTTTTGTTAGACTTAGGCTAATACACTGATCCTTAAACTTATGACAACTCTTACGGAAAGTACCTACACTTGTATAGATAGATGGTAGATCCACTCACCTTCATCATCGATGGCTGCGTTAATTATAACTTGTATATGGAGTGGACTTAATATACGCAGACGAGTTGATTAAGCCACATAGAAAATGACTCATGGGGATCATTCATGGAGCCCCTGAGGATTGTTTACTCAAAGTTTCCCATCAGCTAAGCCATAATCATGAGAACAGTTGAGTCTATAATTAGAAGTTTGTCACATAAAAATACTATGACAGTTGGGGAATAAACTTGAAATGTGACCTTGAAGTGCATTTTACCGCGTGTATGGCTGCATCGAAAGTAGAATGATACCAAATCTGCTATAATATTTCAACTTGCCAATCAATTCAGAGTAAAACATCGTTGTTATCGCATTAAAACACTATCTTCGGGCCTTTACCTATGACTATGGTTTTCCTATCGAGTCCCATGATGTAGCTAGCCATTAACCACTTTCGTGGGCTGCGGTTACGGCTCCATCCGGCACCGTAACATGGGACATAAGAATTACAGAGTCTGAAAGTTCTTGGTATTGTGGCTTTCGGCTCTGAGGCGAACCATATGTCCATGCCGTTCTCTTTGGCCATGAGCCCCCCTGCTCTGTGTCTGATATGTGGCCCCCACTTCTGCTGCTGAGTTTCGATTGTAGTGATTTATAGAATGTAGATTGTGATATGTGGATGCGAAGGAAGTTGGAAAATGCCGGCAAAGACCCGACTATAATTGCAACGTTGTTTTCCACAATACTTATGAGAAGTCTCTATCGTTAGCATTTGGGATAAACTGAGGTAGGACTATGAATGTCCAAGTAAATGCTTACATCGCAATAGAAACACCGCCCGATCGCCATCCACTATCGTTTTGGCTAAGCAACTTGATACGATATACTAAGCAAACTACACTAGCCACGATACCCCTGAATCCATTAGCATTTTGATTTTATAGTGAGAGAACGAAGTTCCAGATTTGTATCTTACATGAACGCAGTTGTGAACAATGCCATAAGTTGCATCTTCTTAGATAATGCCATATTAAGGGAGAAAAGTGTAGGCAGTGGGAGTATGAAGACGTAAATATCCACGATAACAGATGCAACGCCGACCGTGACACCGCCTGGAATACCTTTTTGGGGCATCCCTGAGGTAAGAAGCTCATCCCAAGTCTGTCCCACGTGTGGAGCATCGAAATAACATAGAGTTAGACTTGCGGGGAAATAGGCTAGAAAGGCCACAACCAGGCCGATCTTGGAGCCAATCCTTACAAGACGTTTGACGGAAAATATTTGGAGGTAGAAAAGGAAGATCGCAGCTTTCGGGAAGAAAAGGGCTGGCCCAACTACCAGCACTTCGACGAACGTCAGCTATGAGTCGAATCAGTTAGGCATGTCCAAAGTCTAGGTTAAGGATCATAAAATGTTGACTAACTTTCATATATGTAGCATCGAGCCAACAAAGCGGAGTGTCCCATTCATGACGGTAGTGCTTTGACACTTTATAGTAATGAGTACAAGTCTTAAAAGTTACTCATGTCTGTAAGGTGAGGGCCTTACGAGCAAGAAGTGAACCGGCGATTCCAACGTCGAGGATAAGGCCAACCATGATGAAATCTAATTACCGGCTAATCAGTCATAAACAAATACCATTAATAATTCCATCCCCGTGTGTGGGTATCTCACAATCTGCCAGCTGAAAAGAGTTTCTGTTAACATATAGCCGCCCCATGACGATTACGATTGCGAATGTTAACATGATGGCGGATATAGCAATGACCGCTGATTGTAGAGACATCGGATTCTCAAAGTTTGGAGGCAGTCCATCAGGGTTTGGACCAAGTGGAATAGAGCATAGATCCATTTTTTGAGATCTCTCGAGGTGTTATTATCGTAGAGAACAACTTTTCAGTTCAAGTCAAAACTATGATTATACCTCATCAGATGGGCCGCTCGGTGGTATGGCAGACACATATCAAAGATGGCAGAAGAGAATATTATCAAACACATTAAAGTTCTCAGAACCTTAGACATTGATAGTGTTCCCATATTCTGCCGTATGAGCCATATGCGCCGTCCGTGGTGGCACACCATACATAGCCATCGTAGAATGCTCTGCAGATGATTGTTGGCATGACGTTACATTAGAATTCGTAGGGCTTCATGTCACCTCCGGTAGGCTGGGAGAAATGACCCGCAATGAAATAGGTATGTTGGTACCCGGTAGGCGGAGGTAGGGGTAGGCGGGTGCGGGTAGATATTATTTGTTGCCCCTAATACCCACTTTGAGGGCTGACACTTGCCAGATATCCAGATTAAAATAAATTAAACGACAACATGTGTCTTGGCTAAATATTCATCAAACGGATGTGACTCGATTAAGAAGTAAGCCTATTAACTGCATACTAAGTATGTGAGCGGTAATGTTACCTGGCCCTCTTTCAACATTTCCCTTCTCATTTGGGTTTCATCTTCGATCATAGTTGTATCGTTTGCTCGGTTTATTATTTGCAGTTGACTTGCACGACGCATACGCTTCGAACGGCTCGAATGCATCCCTAAGAATGTGGCCTTTTCCTCCGTACCCAGAACACTCGCCGTCCCAGGTAAATGGCAAAACGTATGATTATATTGTCGTAGGCGGTAAGTAAAATATGTCCTCTAACTTCAAAATTTGATCATCTCTCTACTTAAAGACTAACTTTTACATTCATAATCCTAGGCGGGACTGCTGGTTGTGTTGTCGCATCGCGTCTGTCGGAGGATCGCGATGTCTCTGTTCTTGTACTTGAAAGAGGATATGTTAAGGATAACATGGTGTCGCGTATGCCACTTGCTAGCCAGAACATGTTCCTTGGAGATATATTGCAAGTTCAGAGTAATCGTTGGACGGAGCCGATGACTAGTGCCAACAGAAGAAGGAACCGTCTATGGGCAGTTGAAGGCATGGGAGGTGCAACTCGCATGAACGCAATGCTCTGGACTCGCGGGCTACCTGCAGACTACGCTTCTTGGTGCGAAATGGGCCTCAAAGACTGGAGTTACGAGAAGCTCGAGCCTTATTTTCGGAAAATCGAGAACGCCATTGCCCATCCAATGTCAAAGTCGAGAGGTCACCATGGTGATTCCCCCATCTTTATACAATTAGATTAGGCAATGCGCAGAATTCTCCCGTATAGTAGCTAACTTGAGTAGGTCCTATGGAATTGCGACAGTTTAACTTTCAATTCGTATGGGCGACATTGTAAGCTTTACATGCTATCGTTTTCCCTGTTCTTGGACCTAACTTTTGTTATTTTGTGGCAGCATTGAGAAAGCTGTCCAGAAGCTTGGCCTGCGCCTTGAAAAAGACATCAATAATTCTGTAGCCCCCGCTATGGGTTACTTCGATCTTGATACCGCCATAGACATGCGTGGCCGGAGAATCTCGGCTTTTTCTGCATATCTTGATAAATCAGTGGCCTTGCAGAGACTCGATCACCTTACAGTGTGCACTGGTGCTGTTGCATCACGATTAGAAACAGACATACAAACAGGACTTGTGACAGGAGTCCACATTCGATGTGCCGACGGCTCGCCCGGTGAATTCATTGTCAAGGCACGACGCGAAGTCATCATTTGTTCCGGAGCGATCTGTACTCCACAGCTTCTCTTGCTCAGTGGGGTTGGTCCTAAACAGTCACTAGAAAAGCTTGGGATATCCCCCGTTAAGGAGCTGCCGGCAGTAGGCGCCACACTATTCGATCACTATAGTATTCCGATCATGCTTGAAGTCCCGCTCCATGAGACCCTCCATATCCTACAGACGATCTGGGGCGTCTGGTACTTCCTAATTTGGCTGCTTCTTGGAAAGGGACTTTTCGGCCTTTCTTCTATGTCAAATTCAATTTTCATACGTACCGGAGCCATCGACCAGAGCACAATGCAAGTCGCAGACCACGACGACGAAGGGCGCGACAATCTAGACGCTTCGCTATCTCGGAATGTTCCAGACATTGAAGTGATGTTCATGCCTAGCAGCTCTCTCGAAAGAGCCATTGCTGGCCATACATTCATGTCGATATACCCTACGTTGGTCCAACCACATGGCTCAGGTCGCATAGAGCTCATCAATACGGATTCGCTTAGCCAACCCCGAATCACGTATCCTTTGTTTACAGACGAGCGTGACGTCGTATCTGCTAGACTCGCTGTTCGTTTCGCTATGCGACTAGCTGACGAGTTACAACACTCAGGCTATCCATATCCTGCAAAGCTTGTCTTTGCTCCAGGCCAAGATCCAAGCGTTCTAGAGGAATGGGAGAAAGCCGCCCCCAATGATTACCTACCGGTGCTGGAACCAACAATGTCTTCAATGGGAGCTACGGAAGGGTCCCAGGCCCTTCCCAAACCTAATAATGGCACCATCGTAGGACCTAAACCCTCAGATATCAAGACGTGGAAGAACGTGACAGATGAGGAGATTGATGTTTATATAAGGAGGGTAAGTCACACGAGCCTACATTTTTCGGGCACGTGCCCTATATCCAACAATGAAAAATCAGGGGTAGTCGATCAGAAACTCAGGGTGCACGGTTTCAGTAATTTGAGAATCGCGGACACAAGTGTCTTTCCAAAGATTCCTAGTTGCCACACTATGGCGCCTGTTATGGCGGTGGCGGAAAGATGCGCCGATTTGGTGAAAATTGCGTGGAAGGGGAAGAGAATGCAATAGCTAAAACCGCACCCAATACTTAATGCCTCTTAGTCTGGGAGATCAATCATTTACGATGCCATTTGAAATGCTTCCTAAGTATCTGCTATTAATAGATGTTTACATGCTCAACTGTACCAACGAGCTACGACAATATTTGCATAATCGGTATTATAATGTAAACGAGTTATAAGTAACAAGCTAGCAGCTCATGTTACATCCATGCTCCCTATCCCCTAGATACATATGCACTTCCTGCCTAACTAAGCAGAAGGATCTCGTGAAAAGTGTACTTTGCAATATTAGTACTGTGAATCTGCAATACACTGTCCATGCTCTGACCCTTGATTGGTCAATAAATACATCATATCACGGTATCATCAAGACATATGTCACTTTTTTTCGTGGCCCTTCTGCTAGGTGTTGGCTGAGATGGTCTGATCATGATCATGCAGTTGGTTTGTAGGTAGTTTTTCGGAATCTTGGCACGGGGTAGTGGGTACGTCTCTCCGGGTACATGCACAAGCCAAGACAATCTGTAAAAATGGTTAAGCGTCAATATCTACAATAAGCCGGGAACGGGAACCTACCTACCCGAACCTATTCAATTCAGTCTGTTGAAGGGTCTACCTGTCCTGCATCAAGACAACCACTAACCAACCTAACGAAAGCAAACCTCGAACTAATGGATCTGCAAAAAGGCACAATCTTGGTGACGGGCGCAAACGGAGGTCTCGGTAGCGCAATTGTATCTCAGATTGTCTCAGACACCGAATTTGGAGCTTACCACGGTATCTTCACTGTTCGGGATGTTGAGACTGCAACTGCACTCCGTTCTATTCTTGAATCCGCTATACCAACGTCCTCGTCTTCCAACTCACACGAAAGAATATCACTTGATTTGTCGCGTCTTCATAATGTGCGCAAAGTCGCTGCGGCTATCAATACAAATGTTGAAACAGGAATTATACCCCCAATCAGTGCTATTATTCTTAACGCCGGCTACGAGGAGGGTGGTAACCAGACATGGACAGAAGATGGACTAGATACAACTTTTGTGGTAAACTATCTAGGCCATTGGCTCCTCACACTTCTATTGCTTCGTAGCATGAATAAGGAGAGAGGAAGGATTGTTTGGATTAGTAGTTGGGCTCAAAAGTACGTTGAGTTAATTGCGTTGATGTTCAGATCTGAACTGATTAGAAGCAGTCCTGAAGACAGACACAACATCATGAACGGATCGTTCGAAGACAATAGATACAAGACAATGATCACAGATGACCTCGACTCGGTTGCAAAGGGTACCTGGAGCCCAGATGTAGACGGAGAACCCATCTGGGCCGCTGGATATCGTCGTTACGGTGCTTCTAAGCTGTGCGGGGTTTCGATGATGTATGTTTATCCTTATATATGTTAATCTTCGCTTCTACCTACCTGATTATCGCAATTTATAGGATGCTCGTTCAAAGTAACATAGCTAACATGTTACCGGAACAGCCATGAGTTACAGAGAAGACTTGACCAAGATCCAATTCTGCAGAATATCTCAGTGCTCGCTGTAGATCCTGGTGGCATGGCAACTGGTATCGTCCGCCATAGCAATTGGTTCGTTCGAGTAATATTTTTTCGAATATTCGTGGGTATGTCAGCTGGCTTATTGTTGCGTATATGGCCTAACGGCACCTGGCGCACACCGCAAAAGTCTGCTCGCGATGTCCTAGCTGCTGCCTTTCGCTCCGGTCCGCCACCGCTCAGTGAGCAACCTAAAGGGTTGTATCTCAATGGCTCAGAGTTAGGAGAGTATAATTCTGAGGCAAAGGATCCTAAGAAAGGACGGTTGATATGGGAAGGAAGCGTTCGGTTTGCGGGCTTAAAAGCAGATGAAACTATTCTTCAGTATTGGATGTGACATATTGTACAGTTCCTATGGACATCCTATGATTGTGTAGTAATCAAACTTTTATTTCTCATCTATTTCTACTCGTATTGCTCTTGTCTTATTTTAAACTTAAGACAAAAGTGAAATGTAAATCGATATCGTCACCATACTTTTGATTGGGTATATTCATCTACTTTGAGGCTGATAATTCGATCTACGCACGCATGATACCTAAGCATTAACTATGTCGAGAACATCCAATCATAATTTTGGGCGGTAATCTCGTCGATCCGTTCATTGTGGACCTAGGACGGTAATTTATCTCGGTACCTTATCCTATTTCAGAAAGTAAACGGTTCGGAATCGCCAAGCGGTTGGTGACCACTACCTAGAACACCTCGCCCCTAACTGCATAACGTTCTGTCTCACCGCTGCGGTAATTCAACGCAATCCACCAACTATTAATCCGGATCTGTGCTAGTTCTTAACGTATTATATGCGATGTGACGAGAGAGTAATTGCATAACACTACCCTAGAGCATTGGAGTCAATGTTTTTGTCATATTGCAGAAGTCCAGCCTGCATGATACCTATCTATCTTGTATATTGTTTATCAAGTTTTCCATGCCCGACCTGAGGTTCCACAATGTATAGAATCACGCCTCCTCCTTTCCTATGTACCTAGGTAGGTAGATAATCAATGCAATCTATTCATAGTAGAACTGCCCTCCCAATGCCTCTCAGCCTTATGTCTCATCTTCACTCGCAACCCGTACCCGGGTTTTGACCGGTGTTATAACCTATTGCGGTTCTACACCCTTAGTGTGTGATATATTGTGTATGATCCTGAGTGAGTTGCCAGGAGATGGAGGCTTGGGTTCGAGGAACAGTACCGCCACCTCAATATTTTACAGTATCTAATGTTGACATAATCCCAAGCCTTACAACTTAAACGATGACTGACTAGGTTGCATCAAATTCGTATCTTTGTATTCATCGTCTACTAACAGGGTTCCCAGTATAGAAACCATATAAAGCACCACTCAGAAACACTGATGTTAATACCGACAGCTGACCTTCACAGTTTTTACTCGCATTTCAGTCAATCGCTCACTAAATTATGAAACATGACGACCATTTTTATACTAGTTGCAATATCCATGATATTTGCATACTTATGTCTCCGACTTTTAGAATCATGGACTCAGGACCCATATGAGCCTCCCCTGATCAATACCGGTATACCATATATCGGGTCTATAATAAAGATGATGAGATATAAAACGGAGTTTTATCAAATAATGCAGTAGGTCAATATTTCCCCTTGCTCTCCAGTCTTGACCTTCCTCGAGGGTATGTATTATTCTCGAGGGCTAACACCCCTTTTATTAGGAGCGAACAAGGCCTTGCTATATATACTCTTCGAATACCTGGATCGCGCTTGTATGTAGTCAACAGCCTCCCGCTTATCTCAGCGATCCAGAAACAGCATCGCACACTTAGCTGGGCACCCTTGATGGGCGCGGCTATCCAATGGATAACTGGAACGAGTGAATACGTTAACAACATGATGGCGTACGACATTGTCACCGAACACGGTTTTCTTCTAGGCATAAATAAGGCCACTAACTCGGCTCTGGCACCAGGTTCGTCTCTTGATGCGATGAATACACTTGCTATAAATACATTTTCGATTAGTATAGATACGATGGTGGCGAAGCGTTCATGCCAATTTTCACTATTGCAATGGGTTCGTACTCAGATCATATTAGCAACAACAGATGCTATCTATGGCATCCATAGTCCTTTTCGAGACCATGATGTTAGGGAAGCTTGGGAGTAAGTATTTTTCTTAGCTAAATTCCATTATATGAGATTAATATTTAATCTACAGTAACTATCGCCCTGGTATTCCAAACCTCGGTCCAAAGGCGCTTCCATCTTTCATGGCCTCTAAGTCTATACGGGCTAGAGAACATGTCGTTAAAGCCCTTATGCACTTTTTTCAGGCTGGTTACCATAAAAAGGGATCGGAATTGCTCATGGCAAGATATAAATATATCGTTGAGAAGCATCAGGTCAAAGATCTATACGACCTGGCGAGGTTGGAGCTTGCCGGCGCATTCGCTAGTATCGAAAATATGGTTCCAACTGCTTTCTGGTTTTTTTATCGTCTTTACTCAGATCCTGTTGTCCTAAAGGAATGCAGAGACGAGGTATCCCATATCGTGGAAGAACGTAACGGGGCTTGCTACATTGATGTGGATTCAATCAAGTCCTCGTGCCCGATACTACAATCAACACTTCATGAGACAATCAGATATCATTCTACAACAATATCGGCACGAAAGGTTACGGAAGACTATGTTCTAGACCAATATGTGTTGAAAAAAGGGAGCACAATTCTAATACCAGCTTCTGTTCCCCACTTCAATGAAGGGTCTTGGGGAACAAATGCTGGAAGGTTTGATTACACCCGGTTTATATTAGACCATGATGGGCATACTAAGAAGGGTGCTAGACGTACGGCCTTTCGTGGGTTTGGTGGAGGCTATCATCTTTGTCCTGGTCGACACTTCGCTGTTACAGAGATGCTGAGCCTTGCTTCTATGGTGGTATTGCGCTTTGATATAACACCAGTAGATACGATATGGGCTGCACTTGAGAATGCCAATTTGTCATTCAATGGAACCGCGGCGCCGGTTCCAGATAAGGAATTCCCTGTTATATTTGTACCAAGGGACAATAGGAAGTGGGTATTCTTTGTCTCAGGAAAAGGAAGTCAGATGGACCTGTTAGCCACCGAATAAATACGAAGATACGTAAATCTCTTTAGATTTACTACTATCTAGGGCAACACCCTATTTATCTATCTCTTCATTCATCTATATTCAAGTTTAAGAATGCCTACTAGCCCAGTCATAGACTTATAGACATTGATATGATGGGATTAGTTATTGCAATTCGCTAGGAGGTTGCATTCAACGTTATATTCAGAAGAGTACGAGTGCTGATTTAATAGCTACCTAGGTACATTTAGGGAGGAAAATGGTGGGACATCAGCCGTCACATTCCATATGTGTGTCATTAGGAGATTCAGTTGTGATATTAACATTCGTATCTGTTCTTTTGGTTATCAGGTAGAAAGAAACTACATGTTTAGGTTGATGGCATACCCAGATACCTGCCATTCGCTAAGATACTACCTATCCGTTAAGCAGTTATCCCTTACATAATCCTTGTCTCGTTTATGAGCAGGACCTGTCTTGGTGCGACGGAGTCCTTAACATAAGGTTTTTAACGTCGAAAGTTTCTAGTAATTTCCGGACTATCCCTACGGGTTATTACATAAGTAGGTACTCAGTAATTATCAGTCTGTTGTAGGCAGCATACCTCGGAGGGTGCAATAATAGACTCAGTTTTGAAATTACCTATTCAAGTCTCAAGCTGCGATTACCTATGAATTGTAATTTCCATTCGAAGTCTTAGAAAATGATCTGCTGTGTGTGGGTGGTATATGTGTATCAAAGTATTAAATTGCCCCCCAAGAATGCCTGTTGTTCGCCCAACCGAGTCAAATAGTCATCTATGACTGCATTATGGAGGGTTACACTCGTAAGATATCCTCTCGCGAATCGTCAGCAGAGCCTCACTATTTCGATGACTTCAAATGATCTGCCGATCATAAGGTCGCATTCAATTACATATTAGGTAAGCCATCAAGCTTGATAGTCTAGGTCATTCTTACCCATGAACTGAGAAATTTCAGCCAATCGTGATCTCTTTACATGGTTCTGAATCGTCTTTCGTTCAGCTCCTCTGGCCCCCACGGAATAGACTTGTTGCTGCCTACTACCTCTCTCGCGCAGAGAATCTCATATAGGAAGGTCAGGCATAATGAACTCGCAAGATAAAAGCTGACATGAGTTGCTCTCGAGTCGGTGCGGTATCCCATCACTTAATTTTTTCCTTTGCCTAAGGTTGTTATTTGGTTATTAGTTGCTTAATCTTTCCAACTATAATTATGATGAACGAACGAAACGAAAAAGGCCGTTCCAACTCTGATGAGATTTCGTCCTCAGATCCATCGAAAATTAAGACCTTTGACCGTCGCGAACAAGCACTCAAACTATTTTCTAAATTCATGGTACGATGGCTTCTTACCGCAGTGATCTGTGCTGCCTTCGTTGTGGTTTTGAAGGAATACAATCGCAAGCCGTGGATGGAAGACGGTTCCACGCACGTATATAATGCTATCGTGTCCGGGTTGACGATTTGTTTATCCCTTAATATCGATGCCAGCCTGAACGCCTTTGCAGCTGCATTGAAATGGGTCATAGTAGCTTCAAAACAATTTCACCCCCCTATCTTCGAACTTATCCTGGGGCTCGACAGTTCCAAGTTCAATGCGATTAAGCTTATGCTATGGCGCGGCGTGAGAGCTTGGTGGCTACGTTTGGTCTGTGTTATCTGGCTTTCCATTGTCCTCGCCGCTCAGGTAGGAACAGCCTTGATCGGTCTCACATATTCGGTGGTTCCCCTAGGAGGTGACTCAGGTGACTTCCCTAGGCCTCACGGCGATGGGCGTACGGCAATATTTACGCAGATCGGCTATTATGATGAGGCCACCTCGGTGGATCAGGAAGCGAACCTAACGGCACAGCGCTCCAATGCTTTTGAGTACGGAATTGGTGCGATCAACTCTGGAGTGGATAATATTTATTCCTCTGAGCCCTACAGCTTCCATACGCCAACGTATGATAATGTCACAAAGACTTTCTCGAACGCAATTGCGAATTATCCGAGCTGGGGCTCAAAAAGCTTAACCCAGTGGAACCTCATCGACCGGCTCGTCAACAATAGTGCTAGCTGTGAGAAACTCCACATCATAAGCATCAATAGTTCGTCGGATACCACAGATATTTCATTCTTTGGGTACAATGGAACGCAAATCTTCAGTCTTCCACAGAGCCTCCTTGATTATATAACTTATATCTCGGATACATCTGTTTCATGCGGTTTACGATGTACTCAAGTATACGCCCTGTACTCGACGAATGAAACAGCAGAGTTGTCCGTATGCAATAGCACCGTGCAGAAGATGACTGATGTGGATAACAATCTCATTAATCAGACAGATCTCACCATTCCGGATGCGCAAGCTAGGATTCTAGCAGGTGCTATTGGATGGGGAGATATCAAAATTGATAGTTCCCTAGACGAGACATCCATGCCTAACCGATTTCAAGCCACAGGTTTCTCTAACGGATCCTACTGGGCCCAGCTTTTTTTAATCGATGATGACGCCGCAAGTCTTACTATTGCATCTTTTACAGCTTCAGCAATTGTGGTTATGAACGAATATGGCATCCGAAAGGACTTTCCCGATTTGGCTATCCCCGGTACTGCATCAACACTTAATGTTACCTGGAAGTATAGTATTCTTATACTTTCATTGATACCCGGTATACAAGCCCTCTTGGCTTTACTTTGTGTTATAGTTGTCCACCATCGCAAGGTGCCTATTCATGACGGTTCGCTATTCGCAATCACAACACTCCTCAACCCCGCCTTATCCAGTTTCGCCACGAGTAGTCCGAAGACTGGAAGGGAGGTCACGAGAACCATAGAGACGGATCTCAAATATATGAGAGAGACCGGTGGTAGTCATGATGGTGAATGGGTAATCGGTATGATTAAACGGGAATAAGGATCTGATGCTAGCGATGATGTTGTTTTCAAAATAGCATTTAAAGCACAAATAGTTGGGTTAGAAGGCACAATGGACCAAATTTGAAGATCACTTACTTTATATATTGTCAAGAGAGTTAAGTCCCTAGTCATAGATGTTGACTATTCAAAGTGAGGTGATAGTGTCAAGCCTTCTACCAAGATCCCGTGATAGCCACGGAGTTAGGATCAGTCTATGGAGGAGTTCCTTAGCAGGACATCTCTTAGCAATCAGATGGACAAAGAGGCATTTCCGTATGTATCGGGACTGTCAGTAGGAGGTAGCTTAGAGCTCCTCGTGCAACAATGGAGCCTTTGGCTTGCTTGTCGGTTCTCGCAAGGGGACGCGGTAATCTGGTGGATATATTATAGAGACTAGGTTCGGTTGTTACTGGCTTACTTACTACCTGGCGCAAGCCATGTCATTTCTTTTCATAGACCCTCTCCCCTCTACCACCCACATCGATGGTTAGGTCAATGTGCATCATCACGAACAGCAAGAGACTCATAATTCAGACAAGTATCAGCAAGGATAGAACTTACCTTCAGGGGCAAATTTTCTAGCGCAGTACCCAGTGCCCCTAGTCCGCTAACAACCGAGTCGGAGGACATGTAAATATATCAACCAGACCCTTTTCCGCGGAAATGTGGAAGTTTAGAACGCTTCAGGTTGAGAGGTCCATGTAGGTAGATGAAGTATCGATGTCGTGGTCTAACCATTGTAAGTCCGTCCCAAAAATAAACACCGTAATCCATGAGGCATGTTATCCCCTTGACGATCCCAAATCGGATTCTGTCCATCTTGGTCTACAGAAAGTTGACGTCAACATCATGTATAGCTACACAAGTATCTTTTAAGTATGCCAGTCTTAGGTACCTGTTTCCGCGTTGCGACTGGTAGGAATGACCTGTTCTCCAAGGCCACTGGGGCAACCGGTATGTTCTTAGCCATCCTGGGAGAGATCAGCAACAATTGAACACTTAGCACAAAGAGGATTGTTGATGCGGACGTAATCATCATTCAAATGCAGAACAACCTATCACCTAATAGAACCTTCCATAAGTACAAAGTTTAGAGATGTTCCTGTTCAATAGCTTGTTATATCATGATAGTAGAGATGAGCCCATGGTCCTGCCATCACGCTAGGCTGTCACCATCATGCCCTGATAAGCAGCTAGAAAGTGGTGGACACATTAAGTACCGTCGCGATAATTTTCTCTCAAACCTGCATAATATATGTACATAATTGTTTTAATTTCATGCAAGCCACCATTGGGGTATTCGGACTTTGTCAGGCTCACCAGCTGCAATCGGCGTTTTCGGGCCCTTCTAGGCATGTAGCCTAGATACGTAGTACTTAAGGCAGAATCTACATCAAGTAGTGTAACCACTCTCTTCCCTGCCTAAACACTGGGTACACCGTGCACATTCATTTGTTCGTGTATAAGATGCGCTCCTTGGGTGCTCAAGGAAAAGAAGGACTTTTGACACGATAGAAAGTAGTTAATAGAAATTTCAATGCAACTAATAGAAAAGGGGTAGTTCTATGACGGATAATAAAATATAGACGACTCGAAATTGAATAAATGGGGTGTTTCTCTTTATGAACTTTATAGGCATATCCATTCAAGGATAGATGTCTTAGCACCCTACTTTAGCGTGGCCTTTAGCGTAGCCGGCATCCATGGATATCCATCAATCGCCATTGGTCAACTTCATGTCAACTTCCCGATACTTGACTCACACTCTCCTACAAAGTACCTTTAGGAACGTAACCAAATCAAGAATATTTGCAATGCCTCCGGTAAAGGTCGGTCATTTCCAAACTCTCGACCTATCAGTGGAAAATCAAGTAGTCATCCAAGATCAGCTCTACGGCAACCACATAGTATCAGATCCCGTTCTCAATGAACTTCTACGGTCACCATCCTTAGCACGCCTAGTAGGGGTACGTCAGCATGGCATCTCATCACTCCTAAACTTCACTCCTCCGATCACACGGTTCGAGCATTCAGTGGGCGCATTCCTCCTTGTGCGACATGTGGGCGGTAATCTGGAGGAGCAAGTCGCCGCTCTGCTACACGACGTCAGCCACACCGCTATGAGTCATGTCGTCGACTTTGCTCTATCTGAGCCCGGCGAGGGAAGTTTCCACGAAGTCCACAAGATGCGGTTTGTCAGGACAACTCAGATTCCTGATATACTTGCCAAACATGGCTTCGAGGATCTTAAACCCCTAAACGAGGAACTCTACCCGTTGGTTGAAATGCCGGCGCCCCACCTCTGTGCCGATAGACTTGACTACGGTCTACGCGACGCTGTAGGCTTTGGCAGCCTTTCTTTAGAGGATGCACAACGCGTCATAGCTTCTCTACGTGTTTTTCCTGATGCTACCTCACCTAATCGCTTACTTGTTTTACGCGATCAAGAAATCGCCTTATGTCTGGCCAAAGGCTATATGAAATGCGACCGAGACGTGTGGGGCAACCCATCACACGGAAGCTTATATACCAGGACGGCAGAGCTCATGCGATGTTCCATCCGGGGCGGAGGTGTGCCAGAGGACGACTTGTGGAAGTTGTCGGATGAAGAGTTCTGGGCTGAAATGCGCAAGGTAGTAGATTCTAAGGGACAGGAGGCTATGGATAGGCTGGAATCTGAAGATCTCCCAAAGGACAAGGATCTGCCACTTCCTCGCGGTGCGAAAGTTCGTACTATAGACCCTGACGTGTATGAGGTTTCTTGTGGCAAGGCTGTTCCTTTATCTACTTTACGTCCTGATTATGCGACTGAGAGAGAGGAATACATCATCGCAAG
The DNA here is from genome assembly GCA_022496965.1 of Annulohypoxylon nitens. Taxonomy (NCBI): domain Eukaryota; kingdom Fungi; phylum Ascomycota; class Sordariomycetes; order Xylariales; family Hypoxylaceae; genus Annulohypoxylon; species Annulohypoxylon nitens. The sequence goes on along the minus strand of MU386661.1, from coordinate 203,460 downwards.
GAGAGCTCTGTACGCATAAGTCCTTTCTAACTACTTAAGCATAGACATATGGTTTCCAGACAGTATACCCATTCTTATAGACCTTTATTCCATAGAACACCTTCCGCGGTACCTGTCAGGTAGTTAAATAGTCTTCGTGCCAATCCAGAGTGGCGCTGAACTACAACTGAGTATGTTTCCCTCTCGATCACAACTTGCCTGTACATAGCCAATACCAGTCGCACCGAGCGATGATCTAGCGCAGGTAGCATTAGTGATTATTATGTCACTCGAGATCTCTCAGAGAAGCAATCGCTACTTACGAGTCACCACATTCCCAGTTTTGGGTGATTGTGAGGATATCTAATTGGGAGTCGAAGATGAACTCCGCCGTGGTCGACGAGCTTCCTTCTGATGCCGACTGACAAGTCCCATCGAATGTACCTTCTCTATTCTCCGAAGTCGAGCAGTTAAACACGTCTTTGTTGGCCATATTTCTCAGAGTGAAGGATGGCCCGGTATCTGAGTCTGGTGTAATAGATGAAGAGCCTGGGATCAGCTCATATTGACGTTGCCAATTCTCAAGCTGCCACGACTGGTAGCTTTGTGAGCTGTCCGCGCACGCGTCAGTTTCCGCGTGGGCCAAGCCGCCTTTGGTGGTGACAGCTAGGCCGCTACCCTTCAACATACAACTCTCATCTCCTTCGGTACTCGCCGTGCAGTCCATATCCAGTTGTACGGATCCCGTCGCTAAGGCATCAGACCTGCATCTCGACAATTAGCTTGCCCAGTTTCCCATTATCATCTCCTCTTAGAATCCACCACGGCTAGAATCTGAGGACACTTACCCCTGGACGTCCGAACAAGCGAATGTATGAGATATGTAGACCGTGTGATTCTTCCAGTCCGTAGCAAAAGACACGGCGGTATCATAAGTACGCCCGTTGCCCGCCCATATACAGTCGCTCCATATAATATTTCCATCCTCGTACCATCCTGCCCACGACTCAGGCCATTCGGCGACGCACTCGAAGAACGTTCCCATGGCACTAGTACCTGGGACTATGCTCAGCGCCACTGTAGCGGTCCCATTGATTACCCCATCATATCTACCAGCACCAATACGCCATTCATATGTTGGAGAGGCATTGCTAGTAGCTCCGCATGCTCTGTCACCGCGTACTTGGGTGACCGCAAGCGCTGTTGCAAAAATCAGCAAGTTTCTATGCATCGTAACGTTTACTTGGGTCGCTGCGATAACTCAAGGGGCGCAGGTTCAGTCCACACTCTCTGCGAAATTGGTCAGCTTGTAGTGAAAGAATCTCAATTAACATGTGGCAGGCACTAAAATCTTGACTCTACCTACTAGTTATACCGAACGTGAGCAAGTGCCGCAACGACGTGATCGTTACATTGCAATCTGGAAAAGTAAATCGAAAATTAATTCTATTTTACCGCGTGGGAAAATGGACTTAACCAATCACTTACTCCTTTATAAAGACACCTACAACAGACCAGATTCATTTAACAATCCTTCTCCTAAATCTTGACCAGATATCGTGACGTCGCACCTTGTTGTTATTTGGAATTATACCGATATATCCCTCGCGTCTAGTTCCTTATACTAACAAAGAACAGTCAACGTATCTAAAAATCATATCAATTCGGAAACTATTCGCAAAATGCCATCGTGTCTCATAGCTATGTCCGTTAGAGTGAACATGGTGTGCAAGGAATAGTGCTGTTTACCCGGTAGATTGCTTGACCTAAGCGGCGTGACCCAATTCGTTATTAAACTCGCAAGATAACCATGCCGCATGGGTGGTGTGCCGGCACTATCTTAGATATAAACTTATGTCTGAGTATATAGGAATTAAGTTCCGTAATCACATGGGAACGAAGGACCGACTTCTCCTGTGAGGTCTTTCGTGACAGCAATTTCTTCACGCAAAATTGTGAGTTACAGCACAGCTCACGATGCAAGGGAAAACACTAGCCCTAGCGCTTCTCGCGCAGGGCATCGCAGCCCAGCAGATGATACGATTTGGCTGCTCGCAGCTAGTAATCGAACGTCTAGACCCCTTAGTAAATCCGGGATCTACGCCATCGCCGCACGTTCATCAGATCGTAGGTGGTAACTCCTTCAATTCGACCATGGACCCAGGAACACACGATCTTGTCAAGGAGTCTACTTGTACCACATGCACATACTCGGAAGACTTTTCGAACTACTGGACGGCCGTCTTGTATTTCAAGGCAAGAAATGGAACGTACAGACGCGTGCCACAGTTTCCGAACGTCGGACTTCGCGCAGACGGAGGCATCACGGTCTATTACATCCCTCCGTATGACGGGAAAACAACCGTGACAGCTTTCAAACCAGGCTTCCGCATGCTCGTTGGAGATGCTGCACTTCGTAAGTCTGATGGCATGCAGAGACAGCTATGCCACCGCTGTTATACAACAGAGTCGGACGCCGGTGTTCCTGGCACGGATCAGAACGGCGCACCCTGCACTGGGTCAGACACTCAGAGCTTACCTCCGAAACCATGCAAAGGCGGTATCCGTACTACCATCACCTTCCCAACGTGAGTTTCACTCCGCACACTATCCAGTATTGTCTCGCTTTAGATCTATACTTGCTACTCACCTCTCCTTATCTAATAAGGCTCTTTAGGAGAATATACTGACTCATTCTCTATAGTTGCTGGGACGGTAAGAATGTAGACAGTCCGGATCATAAGAGTCACGTTGCGTATCCTCAAACCGGGTCCTTCGAATCGGTGGGCGCTTGCCCGACAAGCCACCCCGTAAGGTTGCCTCAATTGATGTATGAAGTTATGTGGGACGTAAGTATATTTTTCTTCTCGGTTGCGTGTTTGACGACCTAACCGCTGATACCTTATAGACTCGGCCTTTTAACGATCCGGAACTTTGGCCGGAGGACGGTTCGCAACCGTTCTCTTGGTCTACAAACGATGAGTGAGTTGCCTTCGAAGCGGATATAGCGAAGTTACATACTAATACTTGTTTCGTAGGACCGGATATTCACAGCATGGCGATTACCTCTTTGGCTGGGAGGGTGATTCGCTTCAGCGTGCTCTGGATGCTCGGTGTAACAATGCCGTCTGCAAGGAGCTCAAGGTCCAATCTTCCGAAGATGCCATGAGATGCACCAAGGCCCAGACTGCGGTAGAGAACGTTGATGGATGTGAGTTGCACTAATTACCACCTTGAGGATGGGGCATATGTTGACTAAAATTTTAAACAGGGTTAGAGAGCATCCCAGGAAACTAGAACCAACCTATTCATAATATTCGATACTCAGTCGATGAATAGGTACCTAGTTAGGTAGGTATTGATTAGAATAGAGCAGGTCGAATTTGGAGGGCGACATACCTTCAAAGAATATCTATCTCAAATATATGATTTCGTCTAGCTCACTCCTTACATACGCGTTTCCTGTGGCATTACAAGGTTATCAAGGAGATTGTCCCAGATGACTTTGTAGAAACTTGAGGTAATAGTTATTCGTATGAAACTAATGAAGATCATCCACCTAGATAAATGATCTTATAAGAGCGCATGACAAGAATCAAATGAGTCAAAAACGACTCAGAGAGCACAGTATCGTCCAGCATAATAAGTTGCGAATCCACCAAGCCTAATTCATATTGACAAGTACCTCCTACGGTCAAGTCAAATACCATGAAACCATGCCCTCAAATTTCGTCCCAATCATCACCACTCAACCCCGATCATCCGCAGATTAATATCAAAGAAACGCTGCCATGACGATTAAGCCAGCACCGATAGACAAGCGCACAGATATATCAGCCTTTCCCGCCCCCGAGTCATCGTCATCCTGGTTCGTTGAATTGTTTTTGTTGTTGTTACCAGGCCTTCTCTTAGGATCCCGTTTCTCCGCCATCTTAGCACTAATTCCATATGTTAGTCATCAGATTAGTAGACAATATCATGATTGAAACTTACTTCTCTTCGATAGAGAAAGCCTCCTTAATCCCATTGAGGGTATGACTCAGTGCGTCGAGTTCCGAGGCACGTACAGAATCATGGGTTTGCGCGCCGCGTAGCCATGCAACTGGGTTGTCTACAGCTTCTTCGCATAGGCCTGTAGTAACAAGACAGGCTGCTACCAAGACGGCCTGGATGAAGGTGCTTTTCAAGATCATGGTGACTTGATGTGATGATGATGGTTACGTTGTGACTTGATGTGGTATGTAGTATGTGTTGATATTAGATGGGCGTGACTAGTTGATTTGGGAAGGTGGCTAAATAAGTCGACTGGTATAGATGATCAAACTTTTATAGTGATGGAGAATTCTAAGTAGACTAAGAATCACCCAATGGTCTTATATAGATATGTTCAAAATACAGTGGAGGAGAATAACAGAACAGTATAAACGAGCTAAATTCGGACGAAGCGTCACTGTGTTTAACTGTATGCAAAGCACCATACGTACCTAGGTACGCACAGTTCAAGTCTTGCTGGGGGACATTAACCCATGGGACACTTTCCGAGACGTAATTCTAGATGTTGACTCCTATGAAAAGTAGTTTACCTAAGTAGGCACTCTGGTGCGGCTGAGCTAGTTTGCCAAGCCATTGACCGCATCATCGCTTCCACGCCATTCGTCCAAATACCTTTCAGTCATGCAAGTAATTATCTAGGTGTATATTTGTCCTATTCAAACTAGGTCAGAAGCTGCTACCTGCTACCTACCAGGCTGGTTTCCCATTTCGTGGATATATCGGGCGTGTAATTTAACATGCATTTTATGGATACTATGGTTTATGAGGCCAATGTTGCCATCCATATTAGGACGTATCCGGCGATGAGGGTCGAGATAATAAAAGCGGAAAGTTCAAGGGGCGCGCATGCCCGTATCTCAAAATCAACCTCTTGATTCCCCGCCTATTCCAACGCAACCAAGGTCTGATACTTATCGTATGCTAAAAATTCACTAATCTGGTCAAGTCGAAGGTATAGCCGATCAACGTGATATGAACAGCGGCGGAGTTATATAGCAACACGAAAGCTGCTTGGGTAGCATCACGCAGGTAGGTCCTAGGAGGCCTACACAGTCACGATGGCGCCATTCTAGAGAAAGAAAGAGATAAAAAAGGGAATAGTACGTAGGATGCCAAGTACAAAGGTACCGAGATATAGGACTCAGACTTAGCTATGTACATCTGTACATCTCCAGCTATATCAACGTCATCCCGCTTAAGCTTTGAGTCCCTGCAACTTAAAAATGGGGATGGGCGGTTAGGGAACTGGGAACCAAGTACCTAAGGGTGGGGCCAGCACGTCTCGCAGGGATTTACACATCCACGAATCCACCAATAATTGCATGCCTTTTGCTTTTGCCCTGCACCGCAAGGTACATCAATACACATCTATGGATGTACCTGCTACACATGCGCCTACTGCAATACCTCGATCTTTAGCGGTAGTATGAGGCAGAAAAAGTAAAAACTTTGAAGATTGAATATTAAAACAATACAAACACAACAATACAACACCTATGCACATAGAAAATCATCAACCATACGGCAGACTAGCCACTTAACGCTCTTTTCATATGTCTGCCGTCCGTTGCAATGTACGGAATATCTTCAATCCTCCTCTCCCTTTCATACGTCGACCCCCAATTACCTCCTTAATCAGGCGCACCGTTGCCGTGAACGCGCTCGATAAGTCTCAACTCAATGTGTCCGGTCCGGTAGCTGAACAACTTGCTGCCACGGGTACATGGGTCGTTCGGAGGGGCAGGAAAAGCGGGAAAGATAAAGCCGACAAGACGAGAGTCAACGTTGTTAGCGAGCAGTTATGCGATGATATCCTTTCTTATATCAGTCCCACTCTGGACCGGCATGAAGGATGTGACCTCATAGATATCTATCCCGGCGCCGGACTTTGGAGTCAGAAGCTTCATGATCGCCTCAAGCCCCGGTCTCATATACTGATGGAGCCGGATGCTAAGTTCTACGAGCCCTTTCTTCAGCCTCTACTCGACCGCCCTGGCACCACCCTTGTTCCCGCATCCGGCCTCGTTTGGCGAGAGCTTTCTCAAATCTTGACCCCAGACTATCTGCCTCGCCAGAAGGTCCGCCCCCCAGGTCGAGAAAATCGGCGTAATAATAAATTGCTTGTCACCGCAAATATCGCTTTTCATCCCAAGAAGCGCTTTCTCGGCTTTGGATCCCTAGCCAATTTAATTTTGTACCAATTTATTGACGCAATCCGTACCAGCTCTTTATTTCAGCGGTACGGGCTTGTCCGGATGCTGATATGGACTAGACACGATGATATGCACGGTTTGCTTCCCAAGGTGGTGCAAAGGCGTAAAAAATTAGCGGTCGAAAGCGAGCTTTATTGCGAATGGGTTAATGAAGTATGCGGGCGAGAAGATCCTGATTTCGTCTGGTACGCCCGTGACGATATCATAAATGCCAATAGCAACGTCGCCGTTTCGAGGAGGATGCGAGATGCTAAATTAAAGATGCCGAAGGAGAGGGAACCCGCGACTTTGAAGGCGGCTCGGAAGATCGCTATGTCGGGGAAGAAAATCATACCAGGAGTTACGATTCCTTCTTTCAAGAGAAATTATCAAGGACAACTACGCGAGCTTGAAGAGGCGTTCAAGGAAGGTTCCTTTGACAAGGACTCGGCGACATATGACAAAATGAAACATCACCAATGGAGGGCTAACTGGGAGGAGAAGAAGTATTCATATATGCACGATTTAATAGAAGGTCTGGATCATATCACTTCCATGCACGAATCAGGAAAGGCGACTCCGGAGGAGATTAAGGAGCTTGAGGCCGAATGGGAGGAGAATGTAGAAAGTCACGCTGAAGGTTTCATCGACGAGTTCATCACCTACAAAGATAACCTCCACTATTATCGCCAAGATCCCCCGCTACTCAACTGGGACCGCCGTCCGTACGAAAGCATGGTTGTCAAGCCTGAAGAATTCTTTCCTAATATCGAGTGCAGCCTCCTTGACATCCAACCAAAATCGGTGCATCCCCTTCTTCGCGAGACGGGCCCCAAGTCGAGCCGGGCTGGGGATTCTTTTGATTTGATACTATCCTCGTTGATGACGCAAAGTACCACGCCGGTGGGCCAGACATTGGATTCTCTGATGCCTGGGGCTGCAGACTACATCATGCCGCGTTGGAAGAGTGCCAGAGACGCAGATCATGGGGGCGTACTTGCTAAGACGCGATACTCGGAGCTGACCCCGAGGATGTTAAATGCGCGACAGTGGGAGGAACTTCTCGAACTTTGGATGGAGTGGCCTTTTCGCCCTACGTTTTCAGAGCTTGTCGGCCGCACTCAAGACGAAGCGCTAGACGAAGACAGCATTGTCAGCGGCAACGAGTAAGATACTACGTGAGAAACATTCAAACACGTCACGTCACGTCACGTCGTAAAATTAACGCATAATGAATTTCACCAGAAATTATATCTGGGTTGCCATTCAGCGTGTCGTTGGCATCGAATTCCAATAGGCTATCGTGATGCCTAGGTAGGTAGGTAGGTAGGTACCTATAGGGTAATGCAAGCCTACAGTCAACAAGTTGACATGTTCGCAGTTAATAAATTCGCAATTTTACTAGGTATATGCTCACAGATAAGTTATTGCCTAGTCTTAGGTATGATACGAAGTTTTAAGGTCTATTAATTGGTGTCACCGGCGACCATGTTGTCGTATACACTGTAAGATCACGGTATGATGGTGTGATGATAAGTTCCAAGGTTAGTAAGTGGTCAGCACTAGCAACCGACGTGAGTGACCTCTGCCAATGAGGGTTGCCAATTCCGAGACCGTCCTACTGCGAAAGTCTTAACATGATTTAGTGCAAGTGAGGCTCAAATGTAATTATCTTGATGCTGCAAACCTTAGACTATTATAGTGATACTTAACTAATAGGTATCTACCCACTAGATGTTACTACTTCGTACTATGTAGGAGTGTGTACTTATGTGACTGCGAACCCCCTTCGTGCTTCTCGGCTTTCATTAATTGTAACTGTCGGTAGAACATCCATGGAGGTATGTCTTGTCACTAATACTTGACTAGTTATATACATTCATCGATCACATGCCTGTCTGTACCTAACTTCTGCAGCATTGATTCAATATTTTCGCGGGTTATCTACCTAGTGTTGTAATTAACAGTATCTAGGTAGGTAGGTAGGTAGGTAAGTAAGCTCGTATAGAATCAGCTTCAGCTGACGCTGGGGATAAATAGCCTACTACCATCCATACTTCTTGCCAACGTACCCATATACTATGAGATCTATTATGTTGTAAATGCTTGAATGACACGGTATCGTATGTCTGTATCGCATGCAATGATATTCAATTGTACGTGTGTCCATGTCACATCCCATCGGATATCCGAGATTTTGATAAAACGTTACAAGCATTGATCTGCTACACACCTGCAATGGATGATGGATGGATGCGAGTTAGATATACCGACAAGCATATATCCGCCCAAGTACCCAGTTGGCTATCATGATGAAATATTTAAGCCCGAATATACCTTAATTATATGATCTGGATATTCAATGTTATCACTTGCATCCGTCTACTTTCTTTTTATACCTTTTTTATTTAATCGCAAACTTTATTTCTATCAAAATTCTGGAATGTCTTGTCTGGCGGACAAGGATCCGTTGGAGTTGGAGACTTAGCGCGGGGTTAGCTCAGCACTAACTTAGTTCGAGTTACACGTACGTACCCTTAGTGCTGAACTAAGACAGGCACTTACCTAGTACCTACTAGGTAAAATAATTCATCTTATCCTCCGACCATTTAGAAGGGGGAAAGGGGCGCACATCAGGCCGTCGTGGTAATATTCCAAGGTTCTTATGATGATTTTCAACATGCCATTCCTCTTTACGTAGGTAGGTATAGGAGCTTGAGGTTGTTGGAATTGACGACATGCGATGGGAGGCTCTAGGAATTATGTATCCACTTCCCACCGGGCTGGTATGACGACCTTAAGTTGATCGGTCCGTTGTGGTACAATGCACGGAAGCGTAGATGGGACGAACATTGGCGCGGGAAGGTTCGCACTGTTAATTTTTATCCCTTTGAAAACGGCATATGAGGGTCCTGATATCTTTTTTAAGATACATCCGTGGATATCCCAGGCATATGATGTGCGTACCTACCTAGTATTAAGTAGGTAGGTAGGTACCTAGTAGGTACTAGATAGTAGATAGGTAATAAGTGGTATACTAACATGCACGCGTTAAGCGACTCTCAAACACTGCGCCACTATCAGCTGAAAAGAGGATCACTATGATCGGCTTGTATTTTTATTCTTGTGACAGGAGATATCTACATGCGAGACACTGAGAAAGTGGAGCATCGTCAATCACCTTATTTATCGCATTCATTTGTTTGTAACTCAGCACGTCCACACCTAGTATGCTGTAATTGCTTTTCTAATTGCTTCGAATCATCCAACATCATAGATTCACATCTATCTATATACCTACCTAGTAATGAGCTTAATGTTATCATGCGGCGACTTTCATAACCCGGAGGTATAAACTTAGCTACGACGTAGGCAGGTACCGGCGTGAGCCAGGTGGGCAGGATTCAAGACAGGGAAGGCCCAAGGAGCTGGAATCCAATTTACCTTAGACCCACGGTCCGTAATAGGCACAGAAGGAAGGAAGGAACTGCATTCAGTCATTTAGTTACATGGGCGATGGGGTAGGCACCTAGCAGGCACCTAGTAGCAGGGTAGTCCCACGGGAGACACCTGTACATTCTGTGGAAAGGGCAGCCTCGGGTCTTGTACACCACGCACGACGCACCAAATGCCCCAATCAACTGTTTTCAACGTCCTGTAGTTCTGTATTATGTCTCCTCTTACTTCAACTTTCGCATCATACCAACCAACACTTTAACTTCGACATTGAGCAAACTTCTTTCGAGGATCCCTTTCGCATCCTATACCTCTTATACCTACACTTAAGATGAGATAATCAATTCATTCAAAGTCAGTCAGCTCTACCTGTCCTTTTGATTCATCACTTTACTCCTTCGGTCATCTTAGTGGCTGCATTATTTCCATTAGTCTTATGTAACCTATCGTGTTCTTGTTTTTTTCTCTTTTTTTTCTGACACCTTTACGATATTCACACTTTTTGGTGTCCTGTCGCACGCCGGATTTCTAGTGACCACCAAACTACTTCCTTTTTGTATTTTCACCTGTCTTTGAACACTCATTTAGTTCCCTTGTTCTTTACAAATCTCGAGCTCCAATTGTTAGGTACTTTTTAGTTCCAAAGCAACCTTGAAAGTTTTGATCCTACATCTCCGTCGTTGCCGTTGCCGTTTGCTTCTGCCATTATCGTCATCGTTAGATTGTTACCGGCTCATTTTAACTTTTAAGCTGCATAGGGCGCCTCCACGTTTCCTCAGTTTAACTCGCGCCATCTCATCTTAACTATAAGCTTCAACCTTCGAAAACGGTTCGTCCTATTTTAGAAGCCAAGTTGACGTCCGGGCGCCGTCTTCAGGGCGGCCGACGTCTCTGCAACGCCATGCGCTCGCCCGCTTTCCCTCCGAGGCGACCATCTCACCTCGTGCGATATATATTCCCCGCCTTTCTTCTCATAGGCATTTTCTACTATCTTTCACACAGACCTCGAGATCCCGCTGTTCCTAACGCTTATTTAACTTCCGGTCATGATTCCAAATTGCCATCTTCCTCATCCTCAAATTCCCATAAGCAGGGGACGCCTGACGTAGTTAATCAACCTGCCAAGAATCCCGCCTCGAATCAAAAGCCCGTTTATGGGAACACCGATGGGGCAAACCAACCCATCGACCCGAAGCCCGCATCCGATCAACCAGCTCAACCAGCTCAACCAGTTCAACCTGCTCAACCTGTCCAACCTGTCGCGCCTAAACCCACGGTCGCCCACCCGATTGACGAGCTTATCAAGACAGCCAACAAGGACTATAAGGATTTACTTGCTAAGGAATCGAATACGCTTGCCGAAGCTGCCCAAGCTTATCGCAAACGGCGTGGTCGACACCCGCCTCCTGGTTTTGACAAATGGTACGAGTTCGCCAAACAGAACAATGCTTTGATTGTCGAGGACTTCTTTGACCAGATCTATCATGATCTGAACCCATTCTGGGGTCTGGATGCCGCTACCATTCGTACTGAGGCTATGGGTTATGAGATGGTCATCAATGTACGCAACGGAAATGCGAGCGCCGAGAGTGATTGGTTTTGGACCCAGATCTGGTTGGACATGATCCAGACAATCGAACACCTGCTGCCCGATATGGATATTGCCTTGAATGCCATGGACGAACCTCGGCTCGTTGTTCCGTGGGAGGATATTAGTGCGTACATGAAGAAGGAGAAGCAAAGTCGAATCCTTAGCCCAACGAAGAGCATCGTCAAGGAATTTCAAAAATTGCCTCCCCCAGCCAAACACGACGAAAATGACAAGTCCCTTCATACCATCGATAAAAATTGGGAAGATACGAGTATGATCACACTTTTTTTGGTTACCTAAATACTAATATAAAACGGATTGGTGTGCTGACATATACTAGACCCGTATTGGTTGATCGCTCGTCGAGGGTGTCCTCCTGACAGCCCAGCTCGCAAACAACCCGCTATGAGTTCCTTCAATGACAAGCCCAATTTCTCCCCGTCGTGGGCAACACCCCACCAATATCAAGGATATGTGTCCAATGCCTCGCTTTCTTCTGAATTCTGCCACCAACCAGATCTGCAAGGGCTGGAAGGTATCTTCATCAAACCTCTGACTACGTCCGCTACCAAGGTCCTCTTCCCGATGTTCGGGGGGAGCAAACTAGCCACAAACAATGAGATTCTTCTCCCAGCTCCTATGTATTGGAACGAGGAAGAGCGGTTTACCGGCGGAGACGACCATGGACCCGCTTGGAGTAGCAAGATTGGTCCTGTGATCTGGCGTGGTGTAGCTACAGGTGGTCGAAACAACGAGTCTAACTGGAAGGGCTTCCAGAGACACCGATTTGTCTCTATGAATAACGCAACGAAGCTTGCACGCGCTGAAGAAGGTGTGGAGCCGCCGACCAATTTCGAACTGCCTGGTTCAACATACAATCTCGCAGCTCAGAAAGATAAGCGGCTCGGATCATGGGTATCACAGTGGTCGGATGTGGGCTTTACTGACTTATTTTGTGATCCCGACGTAGAACCAAAGGAAGAAGATGGGCAATGCGTCTACACTGATGAACATTACGAGACCGTTCTCGGACAGAAGTTGGCTGTTCAGTTCTACTACAAATATCTTCCCGATATCGATGGGAATTCTTTCTCGGGACGTTACCTAGGTTTCCTGCGGAGTACGAGCTTGCCCATCAAGAGTACGCTTTGGCGCGAGTGGCACGACAGTCGCCTAGTCGCATGGAAGCACTTCGTGCCGATGGACAACCGTTTCGGCGATTATTACGGCATCATGGAATATTTCCTAGGCTATGAGGACAGCGTCCCCGGCCACGACGACGTAGCGGAGAGGATTGCGATGGACGGGAAGGCCTGGGCCGAAAAAGTGCTTAGAAAGGAAGACATGCAAATATACGTTTTGCGATTGCTGCTCGAGTACGCACGAATTGCGGATGACAGGAGAGAGAGTATGGGGTGGGTGGATGACTTGGTCTCGTGAGAGAGGAGCGCGGTGGAGGTGTTTCGAAACGATACATATCTTACCCTAAGGCGACGAACTACAGTGTATAACATCGTCGATATACCATGAGGACGGCGTTTAGGTGGGTTACGGCTGGAATTGCTGACTGGAGGGCATGGAGCAGATCCATATGAGCTCTAGCATGCGGTCGATTGGCCTTGGGCACCGGCGTTGGATGGTGTATTTAAAGACCAGCATTGAAGGGTCCTCTCCAAGCGACAATTCTTGGTAGCAGGAGCCGGGCCCCGGCCGGAGTTTTTTTGGACCAAGGAAGAGAAGCTGCTTGAAACAGGTTATGGCTTCTTACTGTCGAGGCACGCCGAGATTTCATTGCTTACCTTAGATTGGATTTCACCCAATGATGAAGACGCCAGGGCGTTAAATCTAACCTGATTCCATGAACCTTTGCTAGCGTGCATGCATCATACGTGTGACGACGTAGGTGTCAACGCGATAAGCGTTTCCCACATCAACCATTCTTGTGCCTTATACATTCAATATCATATTTGTTAGATTCGTTTTCCATGATGCTAACAAGATGTAGCATTTAAACCCTTGAATCCTTAGACAGGTACCTAGTAAAACAAGAAATACCACTTTAAATTATTCCAAGCTAATGCACGCACTTCCAACAACGGTAGCCGAGGGGGGTTAAAACTTGTAAATATGCCAGGGATACCTCCACATGTCACGATTTGGAGCATCGTATCGTACCTATGTAAGGTATACTTCCACTGTGTACCTTGTATGTAGGTATGAGGTATGAGATAGGAAAAGCAACATTAATATGAAGACCAAGGATGACGTCGTGGCTCCTTCGAAGTTATAGACAGGGGCATTAGTCATTGTCTCGGGTAAATTTGAGCCATAGAGGATCGAGGTTTCGCTATTGAGATCCTGCTCTAACGGGGCTAAACCAAGACAAGACGGAACAAAGGCTAAAAACAGGTACTACCAACCACATGTAGCACGATGTAGGTAACCTTTTCAGCTGGGTCATTTCCTGATGGATCTGATCGAGATCGGCAAGAGTCCCCGAATTACGTACATTATGTTCTAGTGGACGTCATCGCACATGTTTGAAGCACACCGAATCCGGTGAGAGCGAGCTTTGTCGATAGTGCGAGCTTAGACTGGTTTTCATGACTTGTACTATAAAAATCTAAGCAGCTCCCGTCTCCTTTTCAGCTTCATATGATTTCTACGCATCGTAATCTCGTACCACACCTACCTACCTAGCTTTCAATCAGATTAATAATCCAAAAAAAAAAACACCCACCAAGCTACTTGTAATCAAATATTACAATGGACGCCCTAAAGAAATTCGCTGGCAAGTCAGAATCCACTGGCAACACCAACAACGCCCAACAATCTGGCGAGAAGAAGGATATCGGAGACAGAGGTAGGTTTTTCTTATACTCCTTCCTACATGTCTCGTACATGTAAATCGTATCTAAACAAACCCCATTTTCTAGTCGCCGGTTTCATCAACAAGAAGGAGGGCAACAGATTCTCCGACCAGCAGCTCGAGACTGGTACAGACAAGGCCCGTGAGCTATATGAGAAGGCCACCGGGTAAGTCATTGTTACCGATCGCAACGCTCATGACCAGCAATTTAATAATACCTCTCATAGAAACAAGGTCGACCCTAAAATCTCAAATTAGATTCCAGAAAATCCCCGGCTGATGGGTAATGAAGCACTGGCGTGGTCCGAATGTGTACTTCTATAACGACTGAATGGTTTTGGTCTGGTGTTCTCAATGTAGAACTAGTCTGTAGAATAAAATTTTATTCATAGGAGTGTATTGCTCCTTAATCGAAGACCAAATACTCACATCATCGTCTCTCTGGAGTAAATCTCTCATTGGGATCGCGAAAGATCGGTCACCAGCATTCAGGCCCTGTAACGCCACATCAAGGCTCCGTAGATACCCAATCGCTACCTACCCACCCGCCGCCATCGTCTCTCTGCTCGTCTCCTCATATAAATATTATCATGTCGGCATAGATCGGGGTAATTTAGGTGCAGGCGTTCTCAAGTCGCTTGCACATTCGGTATAAAATCGATAAATGAGCAGTGGGTAAAAATATGATTATTTCTCGCCATAAAATATACGTCATCAGACAAACGCACTTAGGCGTCATCATAAAAGACCTGTACGGCCATAATAATAATCCAGAGTAGAAATATGCACCCGATCAGCGCAAATGCAAAGACCGCCTGCCACGATTGACCTAAGGGCAAATTGTTAGATCAACGATTTATGTATGGGGTTACCTACTAAACCATGGGTACGGAGATAAGCTTGAGAGTTACTTACATATAGATCTTTGTTCGAGCCACGCTAAAGTTGCTTGGTTATTCCCCGTCGGCGACTGGCTCCAAACCAAGAGGTTGCAATTCGAGCTCACGGATCCGACGGGTCCCCATAGCTCGATGCTGATAACTATGAGGCCGACTAGCCAGAGAACGAAAAACATGAAGGAGCCGAGAATGACGATGGAGGGGAGGAGCCGCCGTTGGGCTATCAGCCATAGAAGCGCGCCGATATAAACGATCATCAAGGCGGCGACGGTAATGAAGTACGGAAAATACCTGCGTGGAGAAGGACGGTCAGAACTTGTTCACCAGAAGGTACCTAATCATTCAATTCTGGATTATTGGAGGGCACTCACCATGGTATGTAGAGCTCTAATTGATTTTGAACGCCAATGAATGTCCCGAAGACGCCGATTATGCAACACGAAGCAGCAAGCATGATAAGCATCCAAACATTTAGCTGTATGGCGGGCCAGTGGTATCGATGGACGCGCGCTACACGGCGCGTATAAATGTGAGAGCCGGAGCCCGTCACTATTGAAGCGGCCATCGCAGAGTGTTCCTATATACGCAAGTTCTTAATTGTTGTGATGTCGACGACGTAGGAAAAGTAGTCGGAGTCGAGCTCGTCTTGCTTAACGCTGGATTCGCGATGGGAAGTTGGTTTGTTGACTTCTCGGCTGGATCGCTTGCAAACATCCGCTACACCGAGAAAACACAAACGTTGCGCTCTTTTCAACGATGTTATTTTCTCCCCTCGGAACCAAATGTGTTTAACTGTAGTAATTCACGCGTTGCTTCAGTACCCAGATATAATCCCGCGCTGCCCGAATTCGTTCTGTTGGATGACAGATCCTCGACGATTGTTGGAAGGCGAAGAGCGTTTATAGCTTCCAAGGTGTGGGATCGGATCGCGACGGCGGCTCAACCGGTAATGGGCCAACGACGGGCGACGTTTTCGCGCTCAGCTTGGATCAATTGGGAATAAATTTCTCGGTGTCGCCCAACTGAGGTCTGTCAGAAGCCTGACGAAAGCAGAGCCCACAGCAACTGCCAGCTCAGAGCTGCTCTTCCTTTTTTTTTTGCAGGCGGTCGATCTATTTAGTACCTATTTACTAGGAGAATGATTGGGCGCCTCTGTTTTTCTCTGCGTGATATGCAGGTGCCGTTAGCCCCGCGGGATCGGGATCGGGATTGGGATTGGGAGCGCATCCACTTTAGGATTGTGTGCTGTCAGACAGGCTGGCTCGCACAGGGCAAGACACGTGGAAGCTCTCTTAGTCGTCGCCGCCGTACCGTGTATTGAGCCGTAAGTGACAAATCACAGAGTTAGGTATGCTGGGTATATATGTAATGCAGGCTACCTAACGCATATGACTCGTAATTAACGGCTTTGGTGGTTATACAGGGCACCTCTGCGTCGTCTTTCGGTATCCCACCGAGACTTGAGCGGGATGGGCGGGGGGATTAGCTGTTGTATGCAAGCCGTACAGGGCGTATGCACTATAAACCTGTAGGGATACGAGCGATTTCAGGGAATAAAACCGGGGTAGATAGAGGATCAGCAGGACCAAGCATCAGCCAAGTTGTGGACGGTAAGGGGTGAGTATCTTGGGACGATGCAGTCTGATCGTAAATATACCAAGGTAGCCCGGAGGCTTCACCAAATATGATTGAGGAATTCAAAAGTGACAAATCATCAACTACCGAGTATCAATTGTATTTCGTTACATTACAAAACTGCTCTATGAATTTAGCTCTCGGTTAAGAGACGAGTTAAAAAATCATGGTGGCTGGTAAATGAGGTAAATGATACTGTATGATAGAAAGAGTCAAGACACTCCTTTGCCAAGACAGGTTACTCTAGAATTGGACAACCCCTGAACGATATCTCAATATTAAATTTCTGCCCTACTTGTGGACCTCTTGCGTTTATTTTTGAGGGGAATGATTCGATATTTGCCATGAAATATCTTTACTTGATGTCTATCCTCTCGATCACCTATGTTCCAAGCTCAACAGTCAGCATCGGCACCAGCAGTGCATCGCTTCCAAGACGTATCCAATTTCACGATATTTGAGCGTCATTTCATCCATAATGCTGGTGTTTATTTGGTAATGGTATCTCTATAAGATGGACGCCGTCTAGCCTCCATAAATCTATGCTGTTGTGAGAAGTGGGCATACTTAACACATTCAGCGAACTCCAGCCATGGTGAACATCGTTTCGCAAGGACTTGAGTGTACCCAACTTGCAAAATGGCATTATCCGCATCTCTAATCTAAATTGATGCGCAGCTCCCTTCGCTCCCAGATCGAACCCCAAATTGGAAAATGTTTTTTCGCTCTTCACAATAGCGACTCGCCCAAGGCGCATCTCACCAACGAACACCCGGCCCGAACCGTCTCGTGAGCTCCTAACTCGATCTCGGGCGCTAAGCTCGGGTTGACCTCGACGAGGTCCATAGCCACGAGGCTACCCGTTAGGTGCACGCTCTCGCAGATGTAGTCTCCTTCTCGCAGTGTCAACCCTCCTCTAACCGGCGTGCCTGTGCTGGGCGCCCACATGGGATCAAGCGCATCGACATCGAACGAAAGGTGGATGGGCGTGTCGGCACCAATATGTGCTAGCGCCATCTCGACGACGCGACCGATTCCGTGCCTATACCAAGACATCCTGTGTCAGTCTCTACTTCAAGGAGATCCAAAAAAAAAAAAAAAAAAAAAAAAAAAAAAAGAGAATATCAATACCTGTCAATGTCAAACATGCTGAATGCTTTGATCCCGTTCTCGCGAAGGATCTTCTTCTCGCCAACATCCACGTCGCGCAGGCCGATGTATACAAGCTTCTTGACGTTGAGCATGTGTTCGGACTTCAACCAGCCGAAGTATTCAGGCTTCTCTTCTTTGGCGAGACCAGTCACGAAACTGACGGGCATGCCGTGGATGTTGCCGGAACCGCTCGTCTCGGGGGTGTTGATGTCGGAGTGGGCATCTACCCAGATGACAGCGATCTCGCGGCCGAGTCTCTCACGCACGGCCTTGGCCGTACCGGCGATGGTACCAATGGCAATCGAGTGATCGCCGCCTAGAGTCAAAACCATTCTTCCTTCCTTGGCATGTTCGTATACTTGGTCGCAAAGACGTTCGGTAACGCTGCTTACGGCCTTAGGGTTCTTCATGTTTCGGAATGGAGGGTCTTCCTTAGGGACAAGATCCCGATAGGAGTGGACGGTGTCATGGCCGTGGAGGTTGTAGTTTAGTTCGTCTCGTAATTGGGTAAGCAGCCCAGACTCGATCAGAGCCGAAGGAGCGGCATCAACACCAGGTTTGCACTACAAGATGGAACGAAGTCG
Source organism: Annulohypoxylon nitens (assembly GCA_022496965.1). Taxonomy (NCBI): domain Eukaryota; kingdom Fungi; phylum Ascomycota; class Sordariomycetes; order Xylariales; family Hypoxylaceae; genus Annulohypoxylon; species Annulohypoxylon nitens. The sequence goes on along the minus strand of MU386661.1, from coordinate 185,050 downwards.
CCATCGTAAGCTACTAATATACCCCAGGTAATGGATGGGAAGGAATTGATGGTGATTCGTCATACCTGACCACCTGAGAAACCGACGGCTACAACGCCGAGGTCCTCGGGGTGAGACAGAAATCTGGAGTTGACTTTTGTGGTGTTCATTGTGATAGGTAGTTTTTTTCTCTTCTCGAGTTCTGTCTCTTTCTTTGTCCTAGAGGACCAGGGAGTAGGACTGATACTTGGTAGTACCCCGTTGATATATAGTAGGTATGTTTCACTAGTCCTATGCAAAGGCTGAATTCGACTTTTCGCGAGTGCGTCGAGTCGAGGGTTGGTTGTCGAGAGATTCTGTCTGTTGCTTTAGCTAGTAAACCACTTGGCCTAGTAGAATCCGAGAAAGTGTTTCTAAGTAGGTGATGGGTTCTACAAGAGATATTATTTATAATGAGGAGTTTGAGGAGTTTGATGTTGGTCTTACACTTTAAAGGCCTAGGTCATCTTTTTTTTTTCTTAGCACATGACAGCGGAGCTATTCGCTTGTTTTCTTCCCCTTTGTGACTTTTGTGTCGCGCCCACCTACCTCCAAAGGCTAAAGCTAAACATAACGACGTATTGCGTAGTGGGGGTTTAGGGAGGTTAGGGGTGTTAGGGGGGGTTAGATGGGAACTACCGGCGAACTAGCTAGTAATATCAAGGCCTGGACGCGTGCCGCATATTACGTAGTAGCGGTGGCTTACAGCTAATCAATGCGGATAGCCACATGGAGAAATGGAGAAACATGCTCCAGGGACAGCAGGGGTTCCCTAAAGAGTTCCCTAGGTGGTTCACTAGAGTCTTCCTAAAAATCCCCTAGAAGAGCCTTAGAACCTACCTAAATCAGCCACAATGGACACCTAGAGCACCCAGACACACCTAGGTAAAATACCCATTCGTGGATACATCCTCGATTGATCTCCAATATTTGCATACACATGAGGTAGGATGGCTCTTAAATACGAGGACAAATAAATTCAATAAATACCTATCTACCAACTCCTATATATCCTAACATCAAACCTTGAACCTATTACATTATCTTCTTATAAAAATAATACCTAGGCTATAGGTACCTACCTAGGTAAGGTACTAAATAGATAGGTACCTAGTTGATTGTTATCTCTTTTTCGTCCCTTTCCTTTAACTGCTACCTGCATAATGCCTTCACAATCCGACGACGACCGGCATCGGCTTTTATAAAATAGCATAAAAACACGATAATTTACGAGCCTCGCACACATTCAGCTCGGACATATCCCACGATGATCTTCTTCGGTCAAGAAAAAGGGCCGTGTCAACCCGACGCTTTCCTTTTCGCTGGCGCTTACCTGCTGGGTAATCTAGGTAATCCAAGCAATCTACCATCAACTCTCGACTCATGATCCCCGTCTAGGCGGTCTAATATAGCATCTTGTTAAGTAATAGCATTATGTTCCCTTCAATCTATTAGTCACTCGTCTCCCTCCCCCCTCATACAAGAAGCCCTCACTAGAGAGCCAAGGCGATTGATGGGTCGGCCAGGGGAGGACCAAGGCTTTACCCCTGGCTATCCAGATCCGGAAGCCCGGTAGGCGAGATATAAGATAGCCTAGATAGCCTACGTTGAGGCCTACGTTGACTGAGCGGTCCGATTGACCTGAGCCGTCAACACTTTGCGGTTTTGACAGAAACTACAGAAACCCCATATACAGCACGTCGACCGTCTTTCTATCCTATACAAATTACCTCATATCGATGAACTCAGATCACTACTAGATACACTGAAGATAGACATCTGGGTAAACAATCGACGACAATCAGTACCTATCCATAGCGACCGTACTTCACTCGCTAGCCCGCAGAGTCGACAATTTCTGCTAATGTGCACCAATTAAGAAGATTGCTTATATTATTAGGCGGCACAAGATATTTGCAACCATGCATTTGTTATTGTTGGAAATGTATTGACTATCACTTAAATTTTCTCGTGACATTTTACCAGATTTCAGCGTGATTGTTTCTATCCTGTGATTTATGTTTGTGCTGCTTAGTTGGAACAACCACTTGTTTTCATTCCAATTACTTAGCAGCCCTGGTGACTTGGTTTTGGTAGCAAACCGATACGCCTACGTACTCCAATTCGGGATGTGGGATGCGGTATAACGCTCTTGGCGGCCTTTCATGGTAAAGTCCCTCGAACAGCAATAGAAGGTTTCTATACATTGAACCCGCCCATCATGGTGGGTTAGGACGGGGAGACCCCTAGTAGATCGTGCACATAATCCCGATCGCCCATGCTACATCTTGGAGCGGGAACGTCCGCAGGGAAACCGTAGTGTGTTTTAAATGTTCGATTCTTTTTTTTTCTTTTTTTCTTTTTTTCCTTTTTACTGTTCTAAACATATGACTTCATGGTTAATACGTAGTTATTGTAAAGTTCTTATTTTTTCTTATCTGGAAAAGAATCCCGCGATATAGGAAAGGTTTAAGCTGTTACCTAAGAATATACGAAATGGTTGGACATTGAAAGTAATAGGTTGTTATCTCTACGCCCATTTTAAACACGATGATACCGCGCTCATTAAGTGGTGGCAGGTACCCTGGTAAAAGTCCGTTGACTGGAAATTGATATTCTTGTGGAGGAGATGTCTACGGGACATGAATCTCTTCAACTAAGAAAAGCAGCAATACCTATGTAAGTACCTACTTACTACCCTATCGCTCGTCGAAGAATGAATACCACAGATTTCACAGGCACCACCCGCTTGATTTCAAGGTCTCCGTTCAAGAAGATGAAGCAGAATATACAAAAGCACCGTTCATACAAATGCGACGTCTAAGTCTAGAGACATAGAAATGATACGAAACCGCGAGTAGAGTACCGACCATGACTCTTAAGTTTCGGGTATCCCGTAGGTGGCTTAGTGCCGGTGCGATAAGTAGCAGGCTGTGCCGCGGCTTGTCTAGGTACAGATGATCTTGTTGCACGGTATTGGATGATGGTTATAATGCATTTATAGACAGTGTCAGGATGGATGTTAAGTTGAATTTATAACAATTATAACAAAGTTGAAAGACTTCGAAGATTCCCCAAGTTTGTCGTCGCGTTTGCCGTCGCCAACTTCATGTAGATTTACTCTAAGCACTATAAACACTATGAAGTGCGTATGTAGTAAACGAGAATAGGAGGGGTATATGCGGGGTTTGTAGGGTACCTAGTATGAATTAGAATGTACCTGGCTAGAGCTTGGGGAAGGTTCCATCGCGGAAAGCATGGGCAATCTATGCTAAACGACGTCAGATCCTTGTTACGGAAATACATCGATATACGATTATAAATATAGATACGATAATCACGAAAGCTAGAAACGTGAGCTTACCTAGTAAATCTTAAATCTTAAATCTTGAATCTTACACCATCTAATATACTTTATACGATGCCTGTCTTTCCGTCCTCTACATATCCTGCTTTGTCTTCTGTGTCTTGGTGACTTGTCCTTCGTTACCTATCAAAACATAAAGTTTCAGTTAGATTAAAGTACCTGCACGCTTATCTAGGTACAGACTACAGACTACAGTTTAAAGGTTCGGTCGGCTTATGCGACGGCGACATCGTAGTATCATCATCTTTGACCTCTAGCTACCGACCGCGAGTTACCGGCGATCCCATTTGCATGACTCAAGTTAGATCCGCAGCATCATGTTAGTATACACCAAAAATAGAATAACTTATCCCCGCGATCTACTTACGGATGTTAGCTGACATGTGTCATCGGCCTTAGGATCGAGCCGTCCAAGAGGCTGCGACGAGCAGTCCAGAGTAACGATGCCTCCCTCGTTCGCCGCATTCTAAAATCCCACCCGGGCTTGGTCCATAACCCAGATCATTCCGCTACCGGTCTTTCCAACTCAAGCCTCCATCTCGCTGCTAGTCTGGGCTATCTCCAGGTCTGCAAGACCCTTGTCTCTCTTGGCCACGAAATTCCTACGCCCGCACTCAACGACGATCATCAAACAGCCTTAATGTTAGCCGCAGCCGCCGGTCACACAGAAGTTGTCCTGTTCCTTGCCGAGAATGACCCCACATGTATCCTTCGCCGCGATATCCGAGGCAGAGATGCCATCATGGAGGCTAGTATGGGAGGCCACGACACCGTATTGCAAATACTTCTTACTTACGCTCCCGGAGGCGCACAGAAAGCTGTTCAGAATGCGGATCTTGATGGAAACACGGCTCTACACTTCGCTAGCAGCAACGGGAACCTCCTTGTTCTCCGGACTCTGCTAGCCGCCGGTGCCGACCCGGAGAAGAGAAATATTTGGAGCTGGACTGCTATCGCTTATAGTGCCACGGTGCAGGCAGAGGTTTACCTCAAAGGCCTAGTGTCTGAAGTTGAGAAGCGAAGACGAGTTAAGAGTGATCCCATTGAAGGGAAGAAGGGCAGTACCGTCCGGATGGTTGAGGAAGAAGTTGGCCTTGCTGGATGAGGCCTATAATCCTAAAATGGGTGCAAGCATGTGGAAAATTACATATGCACCCTTTCCCTATCTACCTAGTAGTAGTTGTGGACATTTCACGACACCTACCAGCAAAGTATCCTTGCTCTCGCCATCTAGGGCTTTCTCTCGAACGGCCAATAGGCAAGGATTTTAACGACGCACGTTGCACGAGGCAAAAAATTTACCACGACCCAGCAACACATACAGCAACCCGCCCGATCTCTCCTTCGGATCTCATCTCGCTGCTAGGCAAACAGCGCCATCAAAGCTAAGACCACTTGTGGGCTTCTCATCTCAAGTCTCGCCAACGCTAGATCGGTTATGACTACCATCATTCTCCGTCTCTTTCGCAAGCGAATTCCCAACATTCACTGTGTTACCCAGATCACGGTGATGCGTCATCAAAAATTTCTCTTAGCGTCCTCGTGTGACTGCGAAATTCCAACCCACTATCGCGGAAATCAACGTGAACTGGATCTTACTAATCACACGCATCGTTTTCATTGGGTCAATTTGTCATTCAGGTTCCCAAGCAAGACTCACATCAGATATCACCCCCACTGTATCTCATTACAGTACCTAGGCGCACGGGAAATACAGTTCGACTCACTCACAGTGGTGAAACTTGCGTTGGAATCAATCGGGTCCCAGATCTACGGTGTGATCTCGCACAGGGACCCTTGGGACCAATTGTGGTGGAAAACAGGCCATATTTTACCGTCCCAAGAGACGCGATGATTGTTCGAGAAAGTCACGGGTGGACGATGATTAGGCGGGGACTCAGAACAAAGAGATCTAACCCCTGAGCTCCACCCCTAATCCTATACACGGGAAGCCTGATTTCCCACAGTTATCTGGCGATGCTGCCTTACAGTCCGATGTCCTGGAAACACTCAGTCCCTCGTGAGCCATGTGCGCTATTGTTGGGACAAACAGTGCGTCGCCTCGACAATTCACTGGCCTACCGCCAAATTCAGTTGGTGATTTCACTACTTTTATTTTCTATATAATATCCAGGAATTCTGCTCTAAGCTTCTTTCTTTCTCCACCTTCATCACCAAACCCAACACACTTTAAGCTTCTCGGATAGTCACTTGACTTGTCAATCCATACTTCAGCTAAGTTTATTCAAGCTGGATTCACGATCTATAATCGTGAACTTGCCTTGCCCAGCTACAGAGCTTGTTATCGGACAGTACTTCTGGTTACACCCAACGCGACGCTCTTGGGCCGGGCTAGTCATTGGATCGTTCTACGATAACAACTGCGAAATCTATCGCATCCAGGTCTTTCTCGGGTGTAGAGACATCACCCTACCTGACATCACTGGACCTCGGGTAACTGACGTGTCAGATATAACTGGTAGGTTACAATTCTTCTCACGAAGCCCTACTCATGCTTGTGTAATCAATACATTCAGACCATTCAGAAAACTATATAACATTCCTACCAAGATCATTCTATTCCCTCTTTTCCTCCAATGCTGTTGCTAATTTGTATTCCCAGACCGTCCTCAAATTACCTATCACAGTGAGGACAACAACTCTCTCGTCAATCAAGCTACCCTTGACGAGGATTCCGAGGACGAGAGTGAGAGTGAAGCTGAAGAAGAGGTTCCTCCGCCACCTCCCTACACTCCCTACGCTCAATTCCCCTATTGCACCGGATATTGCCCTGTTTATCGCGCTCATCCATCAATAATGGCGACTCAGTCATTCGGAGAGGGTTGGAACCCACAGTTCGGGGTAGACCCAAACGCCAACTCCCGACGACCGGTCGGCCCCACCTTTGCCGGCGCCCCTGGAAGCGGTGCCATCGTAATGGGTCGTGGCGCTTTCGCCCAGCCAGTCAGTGGCACCATTCCCGGACCTAACAACCAAGGTCCGGTGTACGTCATCCCCCAAAATGGGTATAACCATCCTATTCCCATGTTCCCTGGTCAGGAGAACCGCCTGCCCAACCCTCATCCTGTGGTTAACACAGATGCGCCGTCATTGAACCTAGTCAATTCGACCGGTGGTGTTGGTTGCGAGCCCGGATACAACTACTTCTTCCCTCCCGAGCATACTAAGCTCCACGTGATCAAGTCGTCAACTGCGCCCTGGCGACTTCCCGAGGGTATGTCAATGCACTTCGGCGCATACCACGTCCCCGTAAACACAACCCTGGCTGAGCTCTTGGTTGGGTTTGGCGCTTGCAATCCCTGCGCTAAGAAGAACAGAATCACTGAGGTGATTCAAGGTGGCAACGGCAAATGGTACCGAAGCGTCACCTTCTCGGGTGACAAGGAGACTGTCATGAGCCAAACGCTCAAGGATATGGGTTGGGACAGTACCCGAACTGGGCGCCAGGGAGAGAAGCCAGTTGTCTGGCTGTGGATCACCAAAGATTAGACCTTTGCGTGATGATTTGCTGCAACAGGGCAGCTGGAGTTAAGGGTGGGAATCGCTTGCGGGTTGTTTTGGCGTTAAGTTTCCGGTCATATCCCCGTAGATTACGAGGGCCTTACTAGTTTAGGTAATTACGGCATTTGCGGTGCTCATGAATTTGATTTACCTTTACCTTTACCCCACATCCATGGATCGTTACCCGTGTTGGTTTAGAATTCCGATTGCTTAATCTGACATTAGAAAGGCGTATGGGCGTACAACATCTAATCACGCCATAGCTTACACGATTTCTACTCATATAATCCTTCTCGTACTGATATTCCGTCTATCATACACAATTGAGACGACAAGAAGACTGAGATAATTCGAAAAAAAATCACATCTCAACCAATTATGACTATCGTAGGATTAATAATAAGTCGCCGTAAGCGGCCTAATTTTGCCCCGTCGCTTAGAAATAGGATCGTCGGCGCAGCATTCAGACGGCGATATTAGTCTTTCAGTACTGTGCCTCCTTCGAGCTTGCATGAATCCTAGTATCACGATTTATCAGCCGTGCTTGTACTGACGTTGATGCTGGTATATAAAAGTCGAATGTGGCGCTACTAACAATGGATTCTCTAGACAGCCTCGCAAGCACAGTAACCACGACATCAACGACGAAAACATCAACTATCCTACCAGTAATTCACCATGACATCCCTTTATGACCTGACCGTTCCCGTCCTCACGAAGATCCTCCGGACTGAGCTGGAGATCCTCAAGGACGCCGAGAAATATGCTAAGGAGAACGGCAAGTCCGTCGAGGAGCTTCTCAAAGCCCGACTGATCCCAGACATGTACTCCGCCTCGGTGCAAATCGGCATCACGGTCATGTTCACCAAGAAGATTCTTCAGATTCTACTCGGTAACAAGTTCGAGGCGGACATGAAGGAAGTACCGCTAGCAGAGAGCTATGCGCAGTTAAACGACGCCCTTAACGACTTGGCAGCTGTCAAGCCCGAGACTTTGAACGGTCGAGAAGCCGAGATCGTGGAGTTTCCCGTCGGCAAGAAGTCGGTTAAAGCTCCGGCCGTAGAATGGTATGTTTTTATCACCTTGCACCCTCGCTTTATTCCGTGTACCCTTCAAGTCTCTTTTGATTCAAGTACTAATTATATCGGTAGTATGTGAATGATATTACCTACTATTATCTACCCCCCACCCAGTTATCAACTAGTCGCCTTGTCCCTATAGGTAATAAGAAACAAGTCTTAGATCGGCCATGCTAACTGTTACTAGTTATTCAACGATCCGTTATGTCTCAGATGTACTTCCACATGAACATTCTATACGCTGTCTTGAGGAAGGAAGGCGTGCCACTAGGCAAGCCGCTCTACTTGACGCACTATCTTGAAGGATGGACGTTGGAGTAATCTCACGTACATCCTTATCATACAGGCATTGAGTTGGAATCATAGCAAAGCGGGTTTTGAAAAAAAAAGAAAAATAAAAGAAAAATAAAAGTCATTGCCATTGGCAGGGAAAATGGGATATATTTGGAGCTTAACATTTATTGAGTCTACCTAGGTAGGTAGCATCAGAATACTCCATCTTGAATAAAAGGATTGGAAGCCAAAGCACTGTCTTCATGCTTGTGAGATGTTCGATTACCTGTCTTCTTAGGCCGGTATTTTTGAAGCGGTGGATTCTAGGCGACGTTACGTCGCGATTTTGAATCGTCAGTAGGTACTTATGGACGACAGAATCCAGGTATGATAATACCGTTTATTTGTGAATTTTGGCAGATTATGAGTTTAATTTGCTCAATCTGAGAGGCATATCAAGTTTCCCGGCTGATCGCCTCTTCCATAATAGCAGTAGTAGCTGAAGCACCGATCCGGGTAACACCTAATGATGCAACCGTCAAAACTTCACTCAAAGTCCGAACCCCGCCAGCGGCCTTGATCTGTACCGTTGGACCGACGTTGGCCTTCATCAACTTGAGATGAGGTGATGTAGCGCCCTTATATGAATATAATCCATTGGGCTGCTTCACAAAGCCATAACCCGTTGATGTCTTAACGAAGGCGACAGATATTTCCATACAGATCTTACACAGGCGTATAATGTGCTCGTCCTCAAGATAGTCGTTTTCAAATATGACCTTGAGAGAGGCACCATGCTTAACCACAGCCTCATTGATAGCCCGGATTTCATCCGTCACATATTCCCAGTCGCCGCCAAGGACCTTTCCCACGTTGACAACCATGTCGATCTCGTGTGCCCCTGCTTTAACAGCCTCCTCGGCTTCCAGAACTTTAATGGCTGTAGTGCTGTTGCCATGAGGAAATCCGATGACGGCGCAGATGAGCACCCCCGAGCCGTCGAGGACATCCTTCGCCATCGGAATACAGTAAGGCTTTATGCAAGCAGCTGCGACTTTGTACTTCTTAGCTACTTCAAGCCCAGCGAGGATCTCTTTGTCGGTCATGGTTGGATGTAATAGGGAATGGTCGATCAGTTTGGCGATCTGTGACGAGGTCATAGTTATGGGTGCTTGGGACGCCATTTTAAAATGTAGGTAAATTTTCGTGGATCGAAAGAGATATGGGATAGTATCTTTGGACTTGTGGAAGGCAGGAATTTGATCGACCTTATAGGAGATCCTTAGACTTGTGGGAGTCTATATAACTATAAAATGGTTTCTATCTGAGTAAATACCCATGTTTGACGGGTCGAGTATGGATCCCGAGACTCGGACTGAGGCGGGGCGTTTGTCGGAGTTGCCTTTGGGAGGCATTCAGGTAATGACGCCGAGTCTAGTCGCTTGGATGGACGTAAGTAGCAAATATATATTTCTTCGCTTATTTTATAGTTTGAACGTACGTCGTCTCAAGCTGTTTATACACTACGCGCTGGGTAGGAGGTAGGTTAGGACGTGGAAATCATAAGGTCTCTTGTTACGTGTGATCCTGAGCTCCAAAATTCCTATGTGAGGAGTAAAAGTCAGGTACTATGAGGTGAATGCAGTGAGACGGAATAGGTAGTATGTACCTTGGTATGTAGGTACCTGACTCTATAATCTCGGATGCCCCCGCACTGTAACGTAGTTTGGGTTGAGGAAGACGCTCACCTTTCTCTCCCTACCAATCGAATTCATGGGTACCTACTAGGTAGTAGGTAGGCAATTCAATTTACGATCATTAGGTGACTAATAAGGTACCAACCCTTATCCCCGTAGTTGCTGCCATTCGAACCAGTTCGAAGAAGGACCGAAATCTAGATTTCCTTCGAGAACGGCGTCTACAGCACCTAAGTTGAAAGTTGGGTCGAAATGACCGAACACGTCTAGATCTGGGATAGCTTCGAGCATCGAAACGTCGGCAGTCCCTTGAAGGGTATAGTCAGAAATAGAATCACCGGGTCCTGATGAGGCAATTTCTTGATCTCCTCGGGATGTAGACTCTGCCTTCTTCGAGGTATCCGCCAGACCAGTTTCTTGGGTTATTGAAGCAACAGCCTTGTTCATTTCCTGGAGAACCTGCTCAGCCATTGCCACCATGGCCTTTGCTGTCCAGAATGTATCGTCCAGGGACTTCAAGAGCGTGGTATTTGCCACGAAGGCCTGTTTACCCCTGTTTCTAAACATCGGGACGTTGCTGTGGCGCATCTTACGGTATGAGACGCTAAGAGATAGGGATACACCGTAAGGAATTATAGGTAAATATGATAATTGCCCGACAAATTCATCTCCGACGATAGATGTGATGCGATCGGCAGCTAAGGATCTACGACTATTCGTTGCAGGGGCAGGTAGAGCTGTTGAACGGTTCTCGGAGGGCGACTGACTCGATAATATAGCAACTGAATGGTAGAAGATTTCAAGCGAGGCTGATGAAAGATCAATATGCGACTTCTTCAATGACATAGTCCGGTAGATTCTCGCTCACCTAAACATGAACTAGAGACTCGAGCTGCCCCAGCATCAAGTATCATCTGCTCGAAGATGGGCAGCTCAACGATATATTCATTCTCCTTTCGGTTACCAGGGCGGTATAGACCGATGACACTGTCGAGTAGGCCAATGAGCATGAGGAATAAGCGGAAGGGGGGTGGCTGTGCTGTGATGCACTCATCCAAATTCCATCCTATATCCCGCTCATGTATCAAACAGGCCCGACCGTAGAAGGCACTATTGATACGATCAAGAGCCCAAACACAACAGAATAGGGTGCGACTCTCTTTACTACTTCTGTGACTATCTTCGGAGGCCATTTGCAACCCTAAGGTGTGCATTTGGTGGACCGCACGGCTATTGAGAAGTGCAGGGATGTCCGCTTCATCAGGGGAGCTAGGTTGCATATACAACGACAAAGCGGCCAATATGCGAACCAGAAAGACTCGATTAGTAATTAGACCAGCATCAATGATTGTCTGGATCGAGTTTGACAACGAGTTACAAAAGTCATGCCGTGAAAGGAGTGGGCCTTCGGGATTTAAGCGAAGGTGGTGACTAGCTTCCGGGTCAGCAGCGGCCGCAAGACTCACGATCTGCTGAAGCACCTTGCCTTCTATCTCGTCTTGAAGAGAAATTGATAGTTGTCCGCCAAGTATGGGAAAAATAGGATCTAACTTCTCAAGATAGATTCGACGAAGGACGGCATAATCTGATGGTGGAGGACAACATGCTATACAATGACTCCACACATATGCCTTGAGCATATCTTGAACAGCCTGCCGTGACGGTGACGTAAGAATGAAGGGACTAGTCGGCTTAGTCGAATCGGGTGCACGGGGTTGCCATATCCCTAAACCTCCCCTCACCGATACGTCGCGGTGAGAGCAAAGGCTCGTAGCTTCCATCAGGATAACTTCAGGACTCAGGTCGCCAATGAATCTAGAAGCGTGCCCCTCCTGACTTTGGGAGCTTGGCCGTTCAGGAAGAGGTTCAGGCTCCGGGGGACTTGGTGAGCTTGGACGGTCAGTAGGGCTACGGACCACCGCTTCTCCATCTCTGGCGATTGAGTTGATCGCGTCGGCAGTACCACGTTCATCATGATTGTGGAAACATCTCTTCTTCCGTCGCCGACACCTAGCACAGGCTTGGGCGACTTGTTTCCTCTTCAGGGGCAAGCCCGTCGAGTCGGATTCCACAAATCTAACCATGGCCGAAAGATGCGGCGAAAATCCAAGAATGTTAACTCCGACTCCCGATGTTGAGTATCAACTCTCAATGGAAGAAGATTTGCGGTGCCACATTCTCGAAAAAGAAAAAGTATTTCAGAGGTGATAAAACCGAAGAATAGGTATCAATAGGCAAGGTTATTGAGAAGTTGTCGAAATATTACATGACGACCAACGTGCATAAAAGACAGAGGATCACTCTCGTATAGACATTAATGAGTAGACATGTACGCCGTGTGGTGAGCAAACGGGAAACAGACTCTCGGCACTTTGAGAGGTCTTCTTGGGGGGGTTCCATTGTCAGTCAGCTGCGTGTCTAGGTGAATACCGAGGTAGGCAAGGTCTGCAGCTAAAGCAAAAGAGCACAGGCGGACTAGCCTAATACAGCATCTCCGCTTGTCTTATTGGCGTCGGGATCGTCATCTGAACCGGGCATCCCCACCTAAAAGATGCCATGACGCTAGTTGGTGAGAAATGTAAACGGAATCTCCGAAACTATCAAGCTTCAAGATCAAGTTCACAATTGGAGACAAGACTGCTCTAAGTATACATACCTACTAAGTTAGGTACGTTTCACGCGGGCGTAACTACCTACCTAGCTATACAGCAGGGAAACAAAATATGACGATGAATACCTCTGATCGTCTGTACCTAGGTATGGAATACAACGCTAAAGCCAACTTGCTAAATACTTTAAAGGCAGTTCCGCGGTCGCATCAGCACGTATGAAGATGCTAATCGAGTCTCGCCTTCTATGTTGTGTAAGTAGGTAGGTATATATCATTAGCTATCTATCTACTAGATACTAAGTAGGTATCTAGGTATCTAGGTAGGTAATACGGCTAATTCCATCAATATTCCCTCTATTTTTCTACGTTTGATCATTCTGATTTGGATGTTATGTGATCCGTGATCAATCTATGCCATCATGTCCCACGCTCTTTCAAGGTTAGCATTGAGAAATGTCTTCCAGTCGCGATCGATCGCAATGGCCGCGATACAAACACAGACACAGACGGTGATGCAGCCTAAGAGGGAGGGGAATATTGCTGATTCCTTTGTATCATTGTCTGGCGGCGCAAGAGAACCTCTTCCCCGACGGTTTCTCGACCTCAAACGGACTCTAGTCCGCGGTTATGAAGACCGCGTAGTTGATAGTTGGAACAGGCTTCTGGCCGAGCTTACCCGAGAGAACAAGTCTATCATTGAAAAGGGGCCTAGCATCATCCCTAGTCTCAACTTCAAAGACTTAGACACAGATCTTGAGAAGTTCCGTGGTGAAATTGCAAAGCGAGGCGTTGCCGTCATTAGGGGGGTACTTCCAGAGGACGAGGCTCGTCGGTTCAAGGATGACATCGAGGAATATGTGAAGCTAAACCCTCACACAAACGGTAACCCCATACATTCACCTAAGTTAGCATAGGCCTATAGCTAATTATGAGAACAGCATTTCCTAAAGATAACCCGCAAGTTTACGAGCTATATTGGTCTGCGCCTCAGCTCCGAGCAAGATCGCACCCAAATATGCTACGAGCTCAGGCGGCACTGATGAAGCTATGGCATATGTCGGACCCGAATAGCGCTATATCAATGTCGCAGCCCCTAGCTTACGCGGACCGCCTTCGTATAAGACAACCGGGAGACGCTACATTTGCTCTAGGGCCCCATGTCGACGGGGGTAGCGTCGAAAGATGGGAGCTGAACGGTTATGGTCTCGGAGGAGTGTATGACAAGATCTTCGATGGCGCATGGGAAGATTTCGACCCATGGGATGCTAGCGCGCGCGTACCCGCCGTCATGGATAATTACAACGGGCTAGGCGCCGCCTCGATGTTCCGTATGTTCCAAGGCTGGCTCAGTATGAGCACCACCAAGCCGTTCGAGGGAACTCTTATGGTTAATCCCGCAATGAAACTCTCTACGGCGTATTTCCTACTACGACCGTTCTTCGAGCCAGTTAAAGACGTAAATCAGGTCTCCCCTAATGAATATCTTGCCGCCCGAAATTGGAAATTTGCCGGCTCCAAAATGACGAGTGAGCTCCAAGGAGCGACTCCCGGACATGGACAAGAGCTAGATACAGTTCTTCATCCACATTTAGATCTTGACAAGACCATGGTACATGTCCCACCCATTAAGCCGGGAGACTACGTAGTATGGCACTGCGACAGTGAGTAAGACAAGTATCCCCTCAACCACGTGGAAACTAATGAATGAATCAATTAGCTATCCACGCTGTCGACAAGGTACATAAGGGCAATTCAGATTCAAGTGTGTTATACATTCCAGTGTGCCCAGTAACGGAGTTGAACTCCAAGTATCTTGTTCGACAGAGACAGGCGTTCTTAGACGGCACTCCCGGCCCAGACTTCCCTGGTGGTCGAGGCGAGGCCGATCACGTCAACAGGCAAACAGAGCCGTCACTTCGTTCATACGCTTCTGTTGAGGGACTGCGTGCTTTCGGGTTTGAGAAGCTTGTGCCCGCTGAAACGGACACCATCGGAGCAAAGAATGTTACGTCGTTAGCGAATGAAATACTAAGCTTTTAGGCTCTTGTCTTAACCCAAGTAGGGAATCGTACTTGGTGGGTATAGGAGGCTCTGCGCACCATTGCCGATGGCGACGCTCCATGCCCAATGCAGAAGGTAGGTACCTACTACCTACCTACGCAGGCTCAGATAGGTATCATACCTATACATGTATATATAAATATTGGTGTCACAAGTCTTGGCTGGCTGTTCTATAGCTATACACGCCTTGACACCGATGTCTTCGGTGTGAAATATGAGTTATGAATGTCGCTCTATGTTCATTGAATCCACTGCAAATCTCGTCGTTAATTTGTTCGGTCAGTTCAATTAAAGATATTCATAACAGACCCAAATTCAATGAGTAGAGTCTCCCTAGAGGTTAAAAAAGGGTAGTAAGGGTCGGTTAAATAGAGGCTATCAAGAAATTTGTCTAATTTGTCTAAAAACGCAAATGTTGTAGTTGCTGTGGCCTGTGTAATGAGGAAGATATGAGACAACATGATGTGGTGAATACCCAGGCCACTTACATACCTAGTCAAATAGACGAACACTGCAGGTTTTGGGGAGCACACTGACTAAATTTCCACCTACCTACCTAGTAGCCAATCCATTTAAGGTCCTAATAGTTGAGCTACCGGTCGTGATGGTGTGCTATACCACTTTCATCACGATTGATTCTTAGGGTAGTCCATCCCCCGGATTTTGAATGGCTAGGTACCTTACTAGGTAGTTCGAAGCAGAAGGTGTCATTGGAACGCGGAATTGACCGCTCCATAATCATCCATGTCAATGGCAATTCTTATACATAACCGAATCTAGATTCCTTCAAAGCGCTTGGCGATAGGATATCGGTTGCATATTCTAGAATCCTTGATCTGTAACCGACGGAAGTGATAGTGATACTTTCGTAAACAGCGAGATTGGTTGAGCTGAAAGTAGCTGAAGGATCATCGTAAGATGTGGCAAATGATTTACCCCGATCTCATCACATTTTTGAGACATAGTAATCGTTAGAAAAGATGGCTGTCGCAACCGTAAGATAGTTCCCTCCCGGATTTGGAATTGCCAACGGGGGCAACTCTGCCAAGATATCGCTCATCGTAAACCGGCGCAAAGAACTAATACAAGAAGGTTACAGGGGTTGAGACGACCCTATCTGCGAGGCCCTGCAACTTTCCATGTTGTTGCAGAGCTGGCGTCTTCTTGCATGATAGAGCACTTGCAGCTGATAGATAACAGGGCTAGTTCGATGCTACCATCCCGCGACAGTCTTAAAGAAGCCGCTGGCCACTTTTGCAAGAAATGTCGTCGTTCTGCTTCGACTCACCGTGATTGCGATTTCGGAAATGATTGCCCATTATGACTGGCATCCCTCCAGCAAATCTTGCCCTCGACGGCGGCGACCCACGAAAGTCATCTTTGCAGGCAGAGAATACTGCAGCGGATGTAGTGGGACGAATTGAACAAATCAAAGACCGAATAGTCAGCTTCGAGGAATACATGTACTATGCTGCGATAACGCGCGCCGAGGAAGAAGAAGCCAATGCTCGGTTCATAGCCGCTCGTGGTCCGCGGACGATCAAGAGTATCATCAAGGGGCGGTTCGTCAGGGACGTGGACCCGATAGAGCCAGCCGTATCTACACCTCAGATAGCAGAACTAGCCTCTGCTAATGGAATCGAAGAGAAGGGTCACCATAACAACACCCCGCAAGCTATGGAGAGAACCAGCACCAGCAACTACGGAGTTACGGAAGCTCAGCGGCACACTGCTGATCGAGCATTGAGAACCGCTAGCTGGGGTACAATCTTCTACCTCATAACAACCGATATCTTGGGTCCAGTGGGAGCTCCGTAGGCGACAGTAACATCTTGACGTGGAAAGAAGATCATAGCTGATTTCTCTTATAGCTGGTCATTTGCACAGCTAGGCTATGGCCCAGGCGTCGCGTTGTATACCGTCTTTGGTGCTATGTCATACTAGTAAGTCAAGACTTTGTCTTTACCCGTCCTCAAATCCTCGCGTTTTAATAGTCTAATGGGTGACACTTCAGCTCGGGGTGGATTCTCTGGAAGGTCTTCTGCGGGTTAGATTCGAATAAGTATCCTATTAGGGGGTACGGCGACTTCTTCTTTCGTATATTTGGCGCCGGTACCCGCCATTTTGTGAACGTTGCACAAGCTCTTCAGCTGTTACTCACCGTGTCCGTTCTTATCTTGAGTAATGGGCAGAGCATCTCGCAGATTAGCCGTGGCTCGTCTGGAAACAGCATGGGAATTTGCTTTGTGGCATGCATGCTGATTTTCATGGCAGCTGGCTTTATTCTAGGACAAATTAGAACTCTACAACGGCTCGGTTGGCTTGCCAATGTCTCCGTTTGGCTAAATATAGCCCTCGTATTGATGTGGTGAGTGGTCATATCCTACGGAAATCATCACTATAGACGATATTGACCGAGATGAAATAGTATGGTATCTGTGAGATTTGGTCCAAACTATGCGGCGGTGGAGGCAAGTTTTGGCCTGCCCCCAGGAATGCCCATCCAGACGTTCGCAGGAACACCTCCACCAGGATTAGCGACCAGTGGCGAAGGATTTATTAGTTCGTTAAACGGATTAAACGTAGCTGTGTACGCATACGGAGGGGCATTGCTCTTTGCGGCCCTCCTGGCTGAGATGAGGTATATGTTCCTGACTGGACTGAATAATGCCCCCACTAATACTATTTGATTCCTAGGCACCCGATGGATTTCTGGAAAAGCTTGCTCGTTGCCGAGACGTTCATCTATTCCGTGTATATCTTCTTCGGCATCTTCGTGTATTCGTATCAGGGCCAGTACTCGTACAATCCGGCGATGCAGGGCATTGCCGTCTACGGGATCCAAACAGCCGGAAACATTTTGAGCTTGGTCAGCAATCTCATCGCAGCGGTGTTATATAGCAACATTGGCCTCAAGGTCGTGTATGTCGAAGTCTTTCATGAGCTCTTGAAGTTCCCGGATTTGACTACCAGGACGGGTAAGATATGGTGGGCTGCACTCATCCCGGTATACTGGGCGGTTGCGTTCATCATAGCCGCAACGGTACCCCAATTCTCGTATATCGTCGGCTTGGTCGGGGCGCTTTTCATCTTATCTTTCACTTACACATTTCCAGCCTGGCTTGCGGTTGGTTATTGGATTAAGAAAGACGCGATAGTTGAAGGCGAAGAAAGATTTGACCCGGCGACCAACACGTACACCTATGTGGACCAGGGATGGAAACGATGGAGACGTGGGTTTATGAAGAAGCCGTTCTTGAATTCCTTCAACATTTTCTATTTTCTTGGCGCCTTGGTGACGTGCGCTCTCGGCTGCTACAGCAGCATCGAAAGCCTACGTCAGGCGTTCAATAGCAATATTGCTACAAGCCTTTCATGCACCCCTCCTCTTTGATGATATATAGGTACATCTAAAAAGTAAAATGGATGGGTTGGATGTGAGATTGAGTGAGCAGAAGATATGCTAGGTTCATACCGCCCCCGTTAGAACTTAGCTTTAGAACTGTCAAATCTGAGCGGCAATGTGGATAAAACTTGGAATGGGCGATTGCACACCTCCTGTTCGTACGTATTATTTAATGAAGTAAATTCACTGTTCACCTCTTAGGACGATCGCCTGTCGAGTTGGTTGTAGTCCCGCGAGCCTGGTTTCGCAATTCTTCAACAAAGTGGGATAGAAAGCCGCGCTCGTTAGTAGGCTCCCCTGTGAATATTTAGTCGGAAATGCTAGCTTTTCTCTTCTAGTGATGATCATACGTACGAGTAGCTTCTCCCTCTCGTAGCGGCTCACTAGGATCTCGGCCGTGTTTGAAATCCTGGACTGTCCTGTGAATACGCTGAACGCTTCTTTGGAAAGTACGGGATCGGAGGATCTGGAAAACAAAAATGAATAGCTCAAATTAGACATTGATAACCTCTAATCTAAGACACTGGGCATTATAAATAAGTACCATTTGAACAACATAATCCTGTTGATGCCGATTAGTGTCGGTCGCTATCAGGCATAGGTATGAGGGTGAGTAATTCAAACGAGTTGAGCAATTCAGCTTACCTCTACGAGAAAGAACCACTTAAACATTTTGGTGTCGACAATGAATGAAAACCGTATATATGAAGTCTACCAAGTATGATCTGAGGACTTGTGTGGGATGCGTTGAGCCGGCATCTCCTACATCTGGGTTGTTGTAGCTGTTAATGTTCAATTGTTCAGTGTTGCTCACTTCCAAGGTTGTGACCCGTTTAAGTTGGAGGTGGCTAATGGCTTACATAAGTAATGTGCCACTACGGTGCGGGACACTGCGGTAACCCCCACTTTCTGATATAGGCAATTAATAGCTTCAACCTTATAATTCGACACGCGGTACCACGCTTCTACCCGAGCCACGGATGCTACTTGCTAAATTGCTACTACTAATTTTCCGACTCCAACGTTCGGCTTTTCAGGATCGTACCTATCTTTTCATTTCTTTTCTCTTTAATAGTGGGCAAGTCTATACATCGTGGTGTATTAGGTGCCCACCTAAGTAACATGAATGAATAACTTAATCACCTACCTAGGTACATAGTGTAGGTAGATGCCACGAATGTATGCGACGATATCTTCAAGACAACTTATGGAATTTATTAGAAGATCAACAGGGGACAAAAACCACTATATATGAGAACCAATTTGTATGAGATACATACTTCTTTAAGCAGTACCAGCAATCGTCGGCGAACATGGGGTTCTGCTCTTGTCGGTACCCAATGGAATTTGCGAGCCGATATTAGGAGAGAGATATACACATGTATAATGTTGTATATACGTATTCTTTGCAAGAGATATAGTATGTATGGATAAATTGCTTACATATCTTTCATCTAAGTTGACATCGCCGCTAAGAATTATACGCCTAGATTTCTTGATGATGATCGGGCATCTAGATCAGATCATGTATACCTCGGTAGATATATGTATTACATACGTGTCGGCTGTCCAGTCCCCGAATCTGTCGCACAGGTCGATGCGAGTCAATATCCATCTGTGGCAGAAGCGATTCGAGGGTTGATTTTTGACATGGATGTATAAAATCAGCTGGGTACCTAATTATTATTAAATGGCAAACATGCTGGGAAGAAAGAGCTCCATGATGTGGGTAATCGACTTGATGTGCATCATTGATACAGCGGTGCGGTACCTAGGTCCTAGGTACATACTGGCAGACTGGGTAGTATGCAAGCCCAGCTGGAGCTAATATGGGTCCTAAATATGGGTCTTTTACTACCATGGATCCTCCCGTTGGTGCCCTAGCAACGAAGAAACGGGTGCCCCTGGTTTTTTAGCGCTAAGACGCTAAGATACACAACTGCTAACCTACGAGGGACCGAGCGCGTTCTATGATGGATCCTGCATCTGAGCGTCAGTCCAATTGATCGATAGGAAGGGGGTAGCAAAAACGAAGAAGCGAAAGGGAAGGGGAAAAAACGTGTTTGGAATGTTTAGAATTTTGAGTGAATAAAATCTATCTACTATCGTATTAGACGTTTACCTACGATGTAGTCGACCTAACGAATTAGTGACAATTTACAAACAACGCTGGACGCCGACCTTTCCATTGGAACCTTAAAAAAACATAGTACACTAACAGCACCAAGCCCCTCCAAACCCATTAAGCACGAGCTTAACAGGCTACTTATTACTTATTACTTGCATCCCGGATATCGATATCATAAGATTTTTTAGTCTTGAGCCTTGACAATTCAACCAGGTTGTCACTTCCCTAGTCGAAGGAAGAAGAGGCAGTAGCGCTGGGCAGAGGCGACGGGTAATAGTGATAGCAATAGTAATAGCAATAACAGCGTACCTACCTAGTAGTAGCGCATTGTTGTCGTTGCCGGTTGCCAGCGCCAATTATTTTTTTTTGTCAACACCTCAAAGAATTTACGATTATTCGCATCGCCTTCTATCTTCTACCTTTCACCTTCCACCCGTCCAGATCTTCCGCCTTCACCTACAAATTTCTCGCAAATCTCAACAAATGACCTTCTAATCTTCGCCAAACACCAATACACGAATCAACACATATGACATTGCTTCGCGTCGATAACGTGTCGTCTTTACACACTTTGCTGACGACTTCGGCTCGCAATAAATACAACACTACTTATCCTCATTTTACCTATTCCTAGTTTCTAGTTTGGTTCTCGACACACGACACACGATACATGATACTATATAAGACGGCATTCTAGTTGATACCCAGTCTGCCGCCAGTACAATGACATTAGCTGAAGACGATAGTCGCATTGACGAGAACTCTCTGGGAGAGGCTGTACCGCACCCAGAAATCCAAATTGCTACTCGGAATCCTACTACCGAAGACTCGAGTACGGGCACGGGCATGGGTATAAGCACGGGAGCAGAAAGAGAAACAGAGACAGAGACAGAGATGGAGTCAGAAGCAAAGACAGCCACAAACACAAATACAGACGCAAATACTCCCTCGCCTAAGAAAGAGCACATTCCTTCTGTTCACCTACGTACACCACCCGACGATAGTAGCTTTGTTGAGACTACGCGCATCGATAACGACGACAAGCATCTCGACTCCATCACCGAAGAGCTACAAGTTAGGGCTCACCTAGCAGAGAATGTCGAGTCTAGTTTTATACCTCCCATATCGCCAATCCAGGTCGGTAGTCCTGATGCTGGCATTGACGATACCTTCCTATTCGATAAGACTGCGAGGAAGCCTATAAGGAAACTTACACCGCCTCCGCCATCTTCACCGTCCGATTCTACTTTCCGCCCACATACGGCCGAGACGCAGACCCAACCAGATTTGCATCCTGACCGCCATATCGACGCGACCTCTTCTGACACTAGACCCGACTCAGATAATCATCCTGTCACGACGCCCTTACGCGAATCTCCTTCGCGACATCAACCCGACGACACCACTGTGACCACTGAGCCTGGCAACACCACATCTTCTCTAGAGAACTTGTCCTCCCCTACCACTGCCGCAACCGTTCGTACCTTATCCAGAGCTATATCCAGAAATAGCAGAGCTTTTGACGAAGACGCGAAAGCTGAGCATGACGATTCGGTTTTGTCCAACGAGAATTCAGCTCTTGATGTACCTCCAGCAGACTCCTCTGCTGATGATTCGACAATCCACCGCCACCCTTCCGACCAGAACTCAACCAATTCGAGCAAACCACTCATCGATGCCGCTGGACATACACCCGGGAACTCTCTGAAGATTGGTAAGCGTCCCAAGTACCTTCGTAGTAGGAATGCGAGTCAGCGCTCTTCCACTTCTTCCTTCGCCTCCAACGAGGATGTCGATATCGACAGCGATGCTACCGTCGGCTTGGGTGCCGACTATGCCCTCCAGTCCGGAGGAGCTCTGCCAGCATTTGGCATCTCGCGGAGTATCGGCCAGAGTCTATCTCGTTCTGTAAGTATCGGGAGTATGGCCTCTGGTTTTGACGAAGTCCCGGACCCCATCCGACCGGATGCTTTGGAGCCCCTTGAAGAAGTTGAGAGCCCTATGCCTGACCGCCGAGCTGACCCCCTTGCGACCCCAAAGGCGAAAAGGAACTCTCTTATGGCACCCACCGACACTGTTATCGCCAGGCATGTTCGCAACGTTGAAGTGCCCGAGTCCCTGGCGAAGGAGTATAAGAACAAGGGTGGGCTGACAACACCGATGCGCGAGCCCTATAGGAAAGTGTCCAGTTACACCCCCGCGCCCAGTACTGCTGCTACCACCACCACTACCGCCACCGGCCGTGGCGGCAAGAATCTGACGCTCAAAGAGCAATCCAGCACCATCGAGCGGCTGTCTAAGGAGAACTTCGATCTCAAGTTAAAGGTTATGTTCCTCTCTGACCGCCTAGATAAGCTCTCTGAAGAAGGTATTAAGGAAATGATCTCGGAGAATGTTGAACTAAGGACTTCCTTGGCAATTATTCAGCGAGATAACAAGGTTCTCAGACGACGCAATAAGGAGCTAGAGAAGCGACTACGTGATCGCGACGAGGAAGACCGACCGAGCACTGCCAGGAGCGGATACTCTTCGGATGGTGCGACGACTCCCGCGTTCGACCCCGATGCCCAAGAACGAGAGGAGGAATTGATATACTTGAGAGAGCGGGTCGAGGAATACATTGCCGAGATTGAGAAGCTCCGCAACGAGAATATGACTAACCAGGTGGAGAAGAGGAGGTTGGCGGAGACAGTTAAGACCATGGGAGACCGCGTCGGTGAGCGCGTTGGTGAGGGTCTTGGCCGCCAAGAGGAGGCTGATGTATGGAAAGACCTCCTCGAACAAGAAACGGCTCGTCGCGAGCAGTCAGACGAGGAAAATCGAAAACTTCGAGATGAGATTTTCAGGATGAAGCAGGAAATTAACGGAACAGCTCCCCCGGGTGGCGGTATGCACCATACAACTAACATCTACAATATTACACGAAAAGCCAGGCCAACCTCGCCGTCGAGGTCACGGCCCGTTTCCGGTCTTTCTGGTGAAATTGATCCTACCGTAACCAGCCAGTCGGCAACCCTCGTCGAAGAACTCCGTCGTGAAAGTGAGCAGCTACGCCATGAAAACGCCGAGTTACGTAGAGAGGTCGGTGCGCAGACGTCGATGCTCACCTCGCGTAATCGGGAGAAAGAAAGGCTATACCAGGAGATCGAAGACCTTAAATTGGCACAGCGTCGCGGAGGACCAGCGCCTTCAACCATCGATAGTCTTCTTGATCGGTCGGCATCACGAGCTGGTGGTCATGAACGGTCGACGTCGCGGGGTAGTGGCCGCACGCGACTCACCATGACAGTCGAAGAGGATCCCGACCGCGAGGAGTTGGAGAATAAGCTCGCTGAACACCGTGACAAGATCAACGAGATTAAGTTCGAGAAGCAGGAACTTCAACGAGAATTACAAACGTGCATGCAGGAGCTAGACGCGAGCAGCGAGGCTAAAAGACAACTCGAGGAACAGAACAACGTCCTTGAAGAAGAGTACCAGAGGCTGACGAACGACCTGGTGCAAATCCAAGGAGAACGTGACGAAGTATTGCAGGAGCATGCCGAGTTAGAAAACGAATTCGATATTCTTCGCAAGGAAGCCCAAGATGAGATCGATTCCTTAGAGGCCGAGAGCGACCAGAAGACCGATGAAATCCAACGATTGCAGATCGAGCTACAAGATCGTTCCGAGAATTTCGACGCTCTCCAGGAAGAGATGCGGCAGATGAGCGAAGCGCTTGTTCGGTTAGAGGACGAGCAAGAGAAGAAGCTTAAGAGAATAGAGCAGCTCGAAGAAGAGCTCGCCGAATCAAACAAAGAATCCGAGGACCTTGAAGCTAAGCTCCTCGAGTCGAACGATAAGGCCCAGCGGCTCGGAGTTCAGCAAGAATCCAGCCAAGGCGAGATCGCGTTCCTACGCGAAGAGCAAGAAGCGGACAAGATAAGGATCGGCGATCTCGAAGCTGCGCTCGCCAACGCCGAGCAGACGATTAGAGAGGAGCGCGATCGAACTAAAGAGATAGAGCACCGCCTCGCTAATGAACGAAAGCAACGCGAGATCGTAGCCACCCGCGAGAAAGAAGAGGTCCAGAACGTTATCAACGAGCTCAACCGCGAAGTCTCCACTTCTAAGGACGAGGCTAGGCGACTACGTAAGAACTTGACTAGTAGAGAAGTTGAGGCTACCGAGTGGAAAGAGAGACTCATGGAGCTGGAGAACAATCTCCGAGAGGCATTAGGAGACCTGAATGGAACTAGGTCTAGTCTACTCAAGGTATGTTACCCCCGACGGCATAAAGTATCAGTATAACTTCTAGGAACTTGTCGCTAATCATTCAATAGTCCATCGCTAAACTCCAGAGGGAGCTCGAAAATACCGTTCGCGAGCTTGACACTACTAAGAATTCCATGCTTGAGAAGGATCGCATAATTAAGCAGCGTGATGGCCTTCTTGAGTCTCACGGTCTCGAATCGCGCAGACTAGCCGAAATGCTCGACAAGGAACGTCAAGCCCACCGCAACACAAAGAATCAGTTCGAGACATTCCAGCGAACACATCAACATGTATCGCGGACAGTCACAAGCCAGGACACGCGTATCTTGGAACTTGAGACCAGCCGTGCTACAGACAGGAAGAAGATTGCACAGTTAGAGGCATCCTTTAAGGAACAACTTAACGAGCGCAATAATCTCCTGCTCATTTTGTGGACCCGTCTATCAGCCCTATGCGGCACTGACTGGGCTCACGACAATAGCCTCATAAACGGGCGTGCCCTACCCTCGCTAGAGTCTGTGTCTACCATGCTACCCGGATTCGCTAAGAACCTCATGGGCGCCGTCAAGACTATCGAGTCGATAGTAGGCAATTTCCAGTCGCGAATCAAAGCGGTTGAGCGTGAGCTTTGGAAAGAATACCAAGCTCTCGAGAACAGCCTCGATGCAAAGTCTAAAAAGCTCGAGCGTCTTGAAACTATTGTCCGAACCGGTATCGCAGCTGGTACTTTTGACGCGCAGGCCAAGATTTCACAGCTAGAGACAGCTTACCGTGCCCTTAAGATCGAAAATGCTACTCTTCAGCGCGCCAATGACGCACGCACTCGTGGTTCCGGATGGTCCGGCTCTAAGAAAGCTAGCAGCAACGGTTCGCATGAAGACCTTATCGAAGGAGGCAGCCCTTCGCCATCTGTCCCAACTGGGCCGCATCGTCGAGACTCCAAGATCCCACGTAGTAAGACGACTGGGTTGGAGGTAAACGAAAAGAGTAGGCCGGGTACGATGACTCGGAGCGCCTCTACTATGGGCGCCGCCGAAATAGAGCGACTCGGCACATCGAACGGCGAGAACAGTTCCAGTAAGAATGGACCTGATAACCCATGGATGTTTAGACTTCGAGAACTCGAACAGAAGCTCAAGCAAGAAAGGGAAGCCAGGCACATGGATCGAGCTGCTGCAAGGCAACGAATCCAAGATAGCGAACGGCAAAACAACGAGCTCGCTGCCGAATTGGTGCGCGCCAAGAGGAAGGGAAACGGAGAGTGATGCTTTATCACCAGTAACTTAATCAGTTAATACTACAAGGAGAGGCATTGTTCAGAGGGCAAGGTGGATTGTCGGATTTCCAAGGACGTTAGGCGTTAGATACGAATATTTCGTACCTCACAGTTTTATGGACACAATGGGCCAACGGCGTTCCTACGGAATGCTATCAGCGGGAATACGCATTCGCGGCGTTTTTTTTTCGGGCAGTTTTTTTTCTTTTTTACAAAGCATTTCCCCTCTAGGGCTAGATTGCGGATGGGAGGTCAAGTCAGGCGTGTAACCGCTATTGTTTAGTACCTAGGGTGGCTTTAAAAATGATCTATGATATACATATTGCATGTCTACATCGGTTACCTACTTGTATGGATGTGTGTAATTTCCACTGGGTACGTGGTGAAATATGTTCGATAATGTACCATCATGTACATCCACTGTATTCCGGTCAAGCACAGCAAAAGCCCTCGATGCTGCAGGCACTCGCCTCTTCAGAGTACAAGGGGAGGAAGCTATTGATCTCGGTAAGTGGGTGCCACATGCATATGCGGTGTTACTCGATCACAATAGGAGAAAATTACGTCTATTCCGCCTTGCCAATATTACCTTTGCAAATTCGATTTCTCACCCTTCCTTTTATTTCCAGTTAAGAGGCTTGGGCTAGGAGGCCAGTGACGAACTCCAAAGCGATCACGATGCCAACTAGGCTGGAAGCCTCAAGCATGGAGAACTGCTAGAATATTTAGCGGTTGTGTCAAGTAAATTATTAGGTAACGAAGATTCACAGAGTACTCAAGTAGTCAGTAATAACAAGCAGCATAGGGATCGATTTAAGTGCATTAGTAACAGTCTGTAGAATTTCCCTTCGCATTGAGTTACTCAGGCTTGCTGCCAGTCGCTTCGATGATTCCTATAGCCACTATGACTCTTAAATTTTGGCCCCCACCCGCGTACCAGTGTGTGAGAAAGGTACTACGAATCCCGTGTAAGGCAACCAAGTGGCCCCAAATAGGTATAGACGGATAGTGATGTCGGTAGGCGAACTACACCTGCAGCTGCGCCTCACTGGCACTCTGGTGCCTTGCTACGGGAGGCCTATTGTGACCAGCTCCCAACTCCCCGACCCAAGATTCGAAAAGTGCAAAGTTGACTCGCATTCAACCCGATCCCTTCGACTAGGGTGTGGAGAGAAACGCCCTGATGTTAGAGGATTAACTACCTGCCCTCTTTTTGTGTTAGTCATTATATACTATAGTTTTGGGGAAACCAACATCATTTCGGTCGTGCTTTTCTGGCGTTTTTTATTTGAGCAATGATCATTCAGTCAGTGCCGCAGTGGCACCCTGAATCGTCGCCCAGAATGGATGCTAACCAGAAATTGACCTCTGGCTTCGAGCCAACGTCTGCTTCCACATCCAGACCTGCAATATCTTCCCTTCAGACTGGGCAGCCTACTACACATAACAACGCAGCTTTTCAATACGATAGCATAAGCACAGCTTTATCCAATGGATGGAGCGCCAACTTTAGCTTCGACGACGTCGCGCCGTTCATTCATCCCGTCACCCGACGGAATTCATCATGGATAGATGGTAGCAATGAGACATTGTCCTTAGGGGTAGGAGGCATGTATAGTGCTAGCGACAAATTTCCAGGCGTAGAAATCGGCAGCTTCCAGCATGTCCCAATGCCCATTAGTATCGGTACCGACAACCCCAGTACCCTGACGTCTCCTGGCTCGTCATACCAAGACACAGCTTGGTCTCCTACCCAGACAGATTCCACAGAATTTGCTACCGGAGTAATCCCCAGATCACGTATTCCGAGCCCCTTACGGAACATGTCCAATGTATCATCGGCTACCATGGATTTCGAGTACAAGTGCCCGAAGAACAATTGCAAGTCGAGTTTCACTAATAAAGAGGACCTCGAGCACCATTTCCGCATCGGGCACCTGCATATATGTCTCTGGGGAAACAACGGGCCGTGCGACAGCGCTGGATTCGCAACGAGAGAGGAGCTCAACTGGCACGTCAAGCGTGAACACTTGCTGCTGTGCCCTGTCCCTGGTTGTACCGAAGGTACTTTCCCGAGCAAGGAATTCCTCGACTGTCACTTGAAACATATCCACTGCACTACGACGACTGATAATAACATCCCTCCTCAACCGATTAATCTTCTCGGAACCGCGACCAGTGCGGCGGTGGAATCGCCAGCAAGCAGCCAAACGCAAGCCTCTGCCGCAACGCCTAAACCTGTTGAGGATAAGGCACTCAAGATGGCGATGACGATCGGTACCTCGAAGAAACGCTGCCGAGAACATCTCAAGACGGTGCTCGAAAAGAGGATAAAGAGAATAAACGGTATGTCCTTGGTGGTATGAACCCGACATAGCGGCGACTAATAGCAGATCCAGGTGGCACGCCCAAAGCTGGTGAAAGCCCCGGCGCTATTGGAAGCCGCTCATCCAAATTATTGGAGTCGGCGAGTTTTCCGATGCTCTGGGAGCACAGTATTCTTCCCTTCCTAGTCGAACTGATGCCGAAGTGGTGCGGCCCCGGCCATGTCATCAGCGTAATGCGTGGCAGAAAACCCAACGCTCGACGAGTCAACATCATGACGAAGAGGTCCATCTCTAGAGCCCGCAAGCTTGTCATTGCATGGCATGTTCTAGATCTGCTTCCGGATAATTACAATAACCTGATCACCTTCATATTCTCCGTCGGAAAAGTAGACCGACTCGTGTGGTCGAGGGGTCTCAGCAGGGAGATGCCGGACGAGATCTGTCTCCCACGCAACCCATTCTGCTACATAAGTCCATGCATGGGAGACAGTATTGGAACCACGTCTGAGGGCGACGACGAAATCACAGCAACGCTGGGGCCTTGCGTTACAATCAATGGCGGCAGTTTCTGGTTGGTTAACTTCCATCCATTTGTCGATGCCAACAAAGGTGGAACGCGCCCGGTCTCCATAGAACACCCGTCTCCAGCGGACCGTGGAAGATGCGTGAAGGAGAAACACGACGTCCTAACCAACGGCGATCTAGATTTTCATGTCGGAAATCTAACGGCGACATCGGGCTTCGACTTAAAAACGACACGAATATCTCATGACCCTTATTGGGAGGAATGCGATATGGAGCCTCCATTAGTCGTCACAGACTGGGCACTAGTCTCTGCAAAGGGTCAGCAAGCTAACATGTTGAGGAAGTTCCCTACCTCTTATCATCGACGAGAAGTTCCGGTGACATCGATGAGCACAGTTGTGCCAGGGGCGACTGTATGCTCAACAGGTCGTAGCTCGGGGTTCCAGCGAGGCGAGGTCTGCGAGATACCTGCATATCTTGATGGTTACGAGAACGGTACTGGGAGGGCATCTCGTGAATGGTATATCGAGGAGCCACACCCCTATGATAACGACAATGGCTGGATATCCGGGGGTATAGGAGTTGAGGGCGATAGTGGTGCCGCAATCATTGACTGTGATACCAACTCCATTGTCGGCCAGCTCTGGGGCCGGAATAAATACTACGGTCCCGGACCAAGATATACATACTTCACCCCAATCTTTGACATCTTCGACGACATCCAAGAACGATGCGGCCAGGAACGTAGGCCTCAGTTGCCACAACACCGAAACGAAGAGGACACATGGTCAGTTTATCCGGTTTGCAGGCAGTGCTTCGATCTTCGCGAATACCTTGAAAGTCGGCGCAGTTCACGTGAATCGCTGATGTCAATGATTGGTGTGCACGAAGGAAGATCTGGGGATATGGATAATGACCTTACGTCTGTGTCGGAGTTAGCAACACCCAAAGATCAATCTCACTTAATCCGTCATGTGGGACCTGATGTGATGAGCCCATCGTTTGGCGGAGTTGTATCCCCAGCACCAATTCATTCTTTCTATTCTACGACACACGTCCCATCTCCGGGCATTTCAGAAGTCCGAAGTCCTTATGCGCAGGCTCTGAACGACGAAGATCTTTACGAAAAGAGTCCGAGCACAAATGAGATTGGATTAGGTAAACGTCCAATCTTACCTACGCCGATGGTGCGAAGCGGAAGCCAACAGCAAACCAAGAGACGGAGGGTAATGTAGCCACATATCGTTGCCCTCAGCTCGGACGATGAACTCCCCGAACCATGATATCTGGTCACCCCGGAAATCCACCACGTGCCATCTTCTTTGCGCGTTGGTTTCGGCGATTGTGATTGGCCCTGGATCCCTTATTCGCTTCCTTGTGCCTTTGAGCATTCTTAGTACCTTCTTCACCTGACGGACCAGCGACATTTCCTCCCCTTCCACGCCCACCTCTACCTCGCCCACGTCCACCTTGACCGCCGCGACCGTGAGGTCCTCCTCGGGTATTACCACCTCTACCATCGATTTCTGAATCTTCTGCCGCAGATTCCGCCGGGCTTGCACGCCAGGCAGTTGAGGCCAAAGCAGGTTGTTCGCCGCCGAACGCGCTATACTTCATCTCTAATTGCCTCATTTGATGGGGGGTTCTGGCCAACATCAAAGCCCAACCCTCAATGGCTTCGTCGGTCATACCTGTCTGCTGTTTTAGCCTGCTTCTGGGTTGGCCTCGCCTCGTAGCCGCATCTCTGTCGAAAGCCTTCGGGTCCGACTGGTAAGCTCTGAAAAGAGCCTCCTCATTTGCGTCCTTCAGATCCTCTGGATTTCCATCTTCCACAACCAACCCGGCATCTGCAACATCATATGTGTCATCCCTTTCATCGTCATCAGCATCGAATGCAGAAAGCGCAGAGAGAATGGCGGCCTTGTTTGGAGCGGAGGATCGATCATTTAAGATATCTTCGGCTGATTTATCTGGGTTGCGTTTTCCGAAGTGAAGATTGGATAAATCTACTTCTAACTTGTCGAATTCATCATCATCATACACGTTATGGCGTATAGGAGCTTGGGGTGGTGTTGGCCGAGGAGCGATATCACGACTTTTCCTCCTACTTCTCTCAGGGGAACTGTGAATGAATTAGTATATATACTGAAATGAACATGATTGAATAAACCAACAGTTCCTTAGTACGATCGGTGGTAGCCAAGTGAGGCGGCAGGTCATCTTCAAGCAGATGGGCAACAACCTGTTCGGTGTCATCTCCGAACTCGTCTAAAAGCTTTGAGATAAAGCCAGACCCTAGATCGGGAAACAAGTCTTGTATTTGAGAGATTTGACTCATACGATGCATCCTCATCTCTCCAGGTATTTCGTCTTCCTCCGTCATGATACCCTTTCCTTTGTCAATCTTTCGCTTGACTGGTTTCTTCGGTCTAATGTTACCACCTGGTTTTCGAAAGCCTCCTAAAGCTGTAATGACCGACTTTCCTCTCGTTGAATTTGAGCCGGATTTTTCTAAGCGACGCTGTACTTGCTTGAGGATGGGAGTAACTGTGACCAATTCGGCTACCATTGAGTCATTTGCATTTATGGGCCCAGCTTTGTGGGCGTCAGCTGCGGCTTTCAGAGAGTAGAGTTGGTCAGTCAACATAGATAGTTTGGGGGAATCCCCTTCGGTTAGCCCAACAAGACATAGGTATGCTGTTGTCACGATGGCCTTTCTCAAAGGGGGGTTCATAATCTTGTAGCAACTAATGAGTCCATCCAAGAAATCGCTCCCAGCCAGGAAAAAGGCAGCTATATCGGGAGATGCATGAATGAGGTGGTTCAGTCTCTTCAAACGAAACCCCAGGGTTTTGAGATCTCCTTTGAGCCCAGCGTCAAGGGATACAATCAAAGACTTCTTCAAGGTATTTAGAGAAGTGGTCACTTGTATATTTTGAGAAATTTGACTAATTAGACTGGACGTTTTCTTCTTCGAATATAGGCGGCAGAAATCAGATAGAGTCTCCCATTGAAGTAAAAGGGGAAGCGGCGAAGGTGTTCGTAGGACTCTAGCCATGATGAGGAAGGATTGCCGAATTAAAAGCTGTGCTGACTGTGAAGTGCCAAGCACTACAGTATTCGAGGCGGTCTCTCTCATGAAAGAGACAAGGAAGGATGAGAGTGATTCATCCTTGGAGGATACAATAGCAAATTGATCTCCGGATAGAGACAGATGTGCCTCTGCCAAGGCAATCCAGTTTGATAGGCAAGCTTCCCATTCATCTGGAACAATATGGTCCCTCCATGGTGCCTCGGGAAAGGGCGCAAAAGGAGGTAAGGCCGCCATGATATTCAGTCTTGTTCCAAGTTGTTAGATGGGAAAAGATGAGGTGAGGTGAATGAAGCGTGTCGAAATATAAAATCGATGAGATGCATGTGAATTTCCTCAGCCGTTTACATCCTTAACCTGGGCAATAAATACCTTCGGTATAGTAGGTAACCAGTAGAGTAAAGCGACCAGCTATAAGATCCACATCATGTTTGCCGGATGACTCTTAAGAGACTAGATTTGGTTGTCTTTCTGATGACATGAGCATCTTGTTAATTGAATGGGTACAATTGAAATAGGACCCATGTAATCTATATTCGGTACGTACTGGTAGCACGAACCTTGAAGTGCCACATGGTGCCAGGTGCTGTACTACGTAAGGCTAGGTACATAGGTACATGTAAGATAACTCAGATAACCCCACTTTAGCCCTTATCCGAGCCCACATTCGAAATTCTAACTAAGGACCCTATTAACTTTTGTCGCAAAATCGCGAACTTTTCTTTTCTCTACAATCACAACCACAACCCACCAACTTACGTCGCCTTCATCACTTTGCCGCAACGTAAACGTTCGAGTCGTGAAGGTAAACTCCTCACCACACAAACCTCATCTTCAATCATCCATCGGTCTCGACCAAACACCACGCAAATTAAGCCAAGATGTCGTACAACAAGCCCGAGAAGGATTACGCTGGCGAGCAGGCTAAGACGCATAAGATCCGCATCACTCTCACCTCGCGCAAGGTCACCGCTCTCGAGAAGGTCTGCAGCGAGCTCATCGAGCGTGCCAAGAGCAAGGACCTCCGCGTCAAGGGCCCCGTCCGTCTGCCCACCAAGACCCTCAAGGTCACCACCCGAAAGACCCCCTGTGGTGAGGGTTCCAAGACATGGGACTGCTACGAGTTGCGCATTCACAAGCGCCTGATCGAGTATGTTAATGTTCTCCCTTTCTCCCATTTCTCATGATAATAATATCGTATTGTACAATTCAAATGCTAATTCACAATCACAGTCTTAACGCTCCTACTGAGACCGTCAAGCAGATCATCGTCAACATCGAGGCCGGTGTCGAGGTCGAAGTCACCATCGCCGCCTAAGCTGGGATATTAACAAAGGGCAAGGATAATCGGAGTTTGGGATGGATCAAACGGATTTACATATACCCACGGATGCCATTCTAGCCCGTGTCCCAGAGGCGGCCTGTAACCGAATAGGTTCAGGACCACAACAGTGACGATGAATACAAACGAAAGCAACATTGCAAAGTAAACATTCTCATAATCTGCCTATGCCGTAATTGCGTGATTCAGTGCGATCTCTGGGGTATCTAACTGTCATGTACAAAACGTGGCTCCTGTTGATTCCTGTCATAACCCATTCATTAACGCTAGTTCCCGACCCCTTGACCATAAATGCATTCATTATCTATTGACTTTTAGAAAATTCATCTTCAACCCGACGCATCGATGCCCCCCTCAAAACGTCCAGACGCAATCTTCTCTCATCGGTGGCACTTCCGGCATATCGCCCTCGAATCTGCCCGTGCTCTTCGCCTTCTCGTAGATCGCCTGGATCGTAGCGTTGTATGACGAGGGATCCGGTTCGGTATCCTTATTGTAGGCGGGCGGGCCATTGGGAAAGAGGATCTTGCGCCAGGAGCCGTCCTGGTTCCTCACTCCGGGTACCGGCGGTTCCGTCGGTGGACCCGGGGGCCTCTCGTCCTCATATTTCTCCCCTACTCTCCACTTGTAAAACACCTGCTGCCCATTGAATGACATCATCTGCCCATTCATAGCCTTGTTGATATAACTCTCCGGAGGCGGGTGCTGTTTGGTGCTGTTCGGCCCATAGGGATTGGCTCCGCCCACAGAGGCAGCTTGGGCTTGGGCTTGGGCTTGGGCTTGCACTGGTGGTTGTGCCGGCGCCTGTGGCTGCGATTGTGTCTGAGCTTGCGCGAAAGGATTGACCGCTGCAGCTGCAAACCCTGACGGCTGTTGAGATGTTACTGCGAACGGATTCTTGGCCGCGGTACCGAAGGTAGGGCCAGCCGGCTTTGCGAATGGATTTACAAGAGCTGGCGCAGGAGCTGACGTATCCATGGCCTGGTCGTTCGTTTGCGGTGTCGCTACCTTGGCGAAAGGGTTGACGGCTGCGGGTTGGCTAAATGGACTGGGTCCTTGAGTCATTGCTGACTGAGCAAAAGGGTTGGGAGGTGATGGTGATGGCGCTGCAAGGAAAGGATTCGGCTTCTGCCCCAAAGCTGACGGTTGTCCAAACGTACTTCCACCAGTCTGACTAAAAGGACTCGGCCCGGAAGCTGCACTGGCGAAGGGGTTTGGTTTCTGGCCTAAGGCTGACGTCTGTCCAAACGCAGGGGCAGCTCCGCCCATCTGTGAAGGTTGCCCAAACGCCGGCTTAGCCGCTCCCATAGCAGATGGTTGGCCAAAGGCCGGAGTACTCGATGGCGCGCCGAAGGGGTTCGGCTTTTGGCCCATTGTTGACGGCTGACCGAATGCAGGCGCGCTGCTGCCGCCGAATGGATTCTGTTGAGGGGCTGATGAAAATGGATTGGGGGTTGAGGTAAGTGGATTTGGGAAGCCGGATTGAGGACCAGCAACGGCCTCTCTCGCGAAGACACCGGTCGGGGTACCGTTCTGGCTGCAGATGTCTATACGGTTGGGATGCTTATTCTCGGCGGCGAGCACAAATTGGATCGCTCCGTCAAGGTTGTTAAGGGCGGTTTGGTTTTGTTGCTCGGCTTGTTGAATAAGAGCCATGACTTCGGATTCCTTCTCTAATGATTAACAAAACAAAACATACGGATACGGTGAATGCGTCAATGCTGGGTGTAACATACTGCCTGCTGCTGGTTGGCCGAACTTTTGATGTAGACCATCACCTCCTCAAGACTTTGTTCTCGTGGGTAACCTCCAAACAATTGCTCCGGAGCGTCTCTCCCAGGTCCGTAACACGATAGGAGCCATGGTGGTCGTTCTATCGTTAGGTCGGCCTTAATGGTTTCTGCTGTGATTTTGTAGGGATTATCTTGAGGCTTGCTTCCGCCGGAATTCAAGGCACTAAATCGGTTTGCGTTGGAGCTTGGTGCTCCGAATGGGTTCTTTGCAGGTGCGTTTTCGCCTGGGTGATCGAAGCGGCAGGAAGCTGGATTGGTAGGTGTTAGTCTTCTCCTCTAGCAAAGGGTATCGGATAAATTATAACATACATCCATTCTTACAGTAGCCATTCTGCCAGAATTTACAAAGAGGCGCCATCTTGTAGGTTGTCAGAGATGGGATGATAAGTTGAGAAACTGGTCTAACGGCAGCCTTGAAGTTGACGAGCTTGGGATTTTCAGCCTTGCAGGTTGCAGGTTGCAGGTTGCAGATTAAAGCTTCGTCTTAGTGGAGAATTGCCAGGAGGTATCCCTGTGGCTTTGATTTACTCATTATTGGCCAATGCGTGTTGCATCTAACAAGTATAAACATCAGGAAAGTACGATTGGCTGAGTGCCTGACTAATATAAGTACAAAGTTACCTAGGACCTAGGTACCTATGTACCTATACTTGCACCTCTCCGATCCTCTTCCTTCAATACCCGAACCAATTCTTTTTATATTTCTCAGTTATGTCTTCCAAAGCTCGACGTGTTATGTTTCTATCATGGATTCAAAGATAATTAATATGGATGTCATCAAAGGGTGAAGCAAGTTTAAGGCAGTTACATATTACGTATAACACAGAACATATCCATGGATAATTATTCGTTCAGCTCTTTTTATTAGCCGCTATGTACGCGCTCAAAGCGACAAACTATTTCAGAATCTCATTTTGAATAATGAATCGTCCACCTTATCCTTGCGCAGTAGCTTTAGCAAGAGGTCCCAACCCGCTCGAGATATACGCCGACGACCTCCAATCCGACCAGTCATGCGTCAACAGCCCCCATGTCTCGTCAAAGTCCTGCGTGCCCGAGCGGATGTAGTAGCTACCCGCGATGACCCAGATAAACCAACCGGCCTTCTGCGCTGTAAGATAGCTCGCGATGCAAGTAGCGTATGTTCCCTGGTACGCGCTTCCGGTCATATCAAATCCGAACTCCGTCAGCATCACCGGGAACACGTTGACCGTCGCTGAGTCGCTCGCGTTTTGTGCCTGGTAGCCGCTGCTATACAACGAGCTCTGGAGACTGCTGCAGCTCGATGCGCTGTTCTGGTAGTTGTGGATTTCCAACACAAGCTTGTCGGTGTACCCTTCAAAGTCAGCCGTAGTGAACGTGCCGGTGGACGGTGTCAAGGCCGTGCCTCGCACAATTGGCGTGACATATGTGTCGAAGTCCAGACCCGAGAGGAAGATAAGCAGGTCCGGGTTGGCAGAGTTGATCGCGCTCGTACCCTTCTTGATGTTGGTGTACCAGTCACGCCAGTTGTACGACGAACTCTTGAGCGCCGAGTTGTCGTCTGGCGAGCGGAGCTCGTTACGCAGAGACATTGAAGTCAGAGCCGGCCAGTTCTTGCCATGGTTTGCCATGTACGAGAGACCCCTAGTCCAGTTGGCAACATCTGGTATTTCTGTTAGCTATGTAAGTGAAGACTCGAGATCTCATGCACCTACTGTAGTACGTATCTCCGAACCAGCCATTACCGTCCGTTGTCGAGCAGCACCAAGTCGCTTTAGACATATGGTTGTCTAGGTGCACGAAAACTTCCTGCTTAAGGCACTATAACAACAGGAGTTAGTAATTACTTGCTTAGGAAGGAGATTGGCTCATTTGACGCATGTCTCGGGAGTTTGTACTCCCAAGCGAGCAGAAATGATACTAAGAAGGGGAAGAAAGAACTCTGGATGTTACATACTTCCGCCGCAACGGCATCGAACACCTGTAGACGTGTGGTCGTATCATCGAAAGAAGGGTTAGCCGCAAGGAACTCGGCATAGACTTTAGGACCGTTCGTTGATCCAAGTGCGTTGGTGAATGACGCTTTCACGGTGGTATCTTGGCCATTGTTGGTGTAGATCTCGTCTATCATCTGGATGGCGTACGTTAGACGGATCGCGTTCATACCCGCGCTCTTAATTTTCGAAACGATAGTCTCAATGGATTGAAATTGTAACCCTTCCGGGATCATCACTTCGCCATGACCTGGCCAATTAGCGCCGGCATAGACGACGTCTCCTCCTTGTGTGTTTTTAATGTCACGGCCGGACGTGACTAGCGGCCCGAATGGCCAGCTAGCAGCCCGGATCCCGTTCTCCGCCTTTACTGGGGAAGCCCAGGAGACGGATTGAAAGAGGCTGCCGCCTACAGCGATCAAAGACACGATAGAAGAACGCATTATGACGAATTGAGTCGCGCACTTCACACACAGATGGTCACGTCAAGTGCTGCAAGGCACCAGATCCCGTGGGGGATAGAGAGTTATATGCAATCTGCTGAGGGGATCCATCTTGAAAACAATCCATGAGGTGCCATTACCTACGTAAAATTAAAGGCTTAGGTATCATCCGAGGATATTGTTGATGGTGTTCCGGAACATCTGGAGTAGCTAGGTCTGTTGGGATGCTTGTATCTTCACAAGGCCGACGAACCAGGGCAAAATCAAGCTTGGATAGCTCGTGGAATCATCCGTCCGAACGGCCCGGATTTTCACCACCTCTCAGGTTGCGAGTGATGGGGCTCTTATCTTATGATCTTATCCTACGTAGCATTTGCCCAGGGACGAAGAGGGCATAAATGATCATTAAAGGTGGGGGGCTAGGACATGCCTTGTCAATGCTAAGCCCGGCGGCGATGGAGAAAATACGAATAATCCCGTCGTCTTCACCCACATAACCGGCATATCATCCCCACATCCATATTTCTTCGGCCAGTGATAGCACAGTTACCAGAAGTGGGAATCTTGATCTGGGCTAGAACCGATTCGACCCATCTAACCCCCGGTACAATTAATCGTCATATATCCAAGTACCGACCTGATCCTGTCGAGAAAAGTACCAAACTAGCGCAGTTTGTTATAAGAGAGCGAATGAAAGAAAGATGCTAAGGATTCAATCCCTCAAGTCTCTAGTTCTAAATATAATTAAGGCTACGTAAATCGTCTCTCGGGACCCTTACAGCACATGTTAATGGTGGAATAGCTCTTCAGCTGATAACTTGG
Source organism: Annulohypoxylon nitens (assembly GCA_022496965.1). NCBI lineage: Eukaryota > Fungi > Ascomycota > Sordariomycetes > Xylariales > Hypoxylaceae > Annulohypoxylon > Annulohypoxylon nitens. The sequence continues at coordinate 147,039 of MU386661.1, read as the reverse complement.
AATTGCGTACGACATTGATCACCTGAAGGTGGAACGAATTACCACCTATCACGGCCTCTAAACTAAATACGTCTCGGTCCTATCTTCTTATCTGGGAATGTCGACCTCCTAAACGCGCTTCCTGAACTCAACCATCGGTCCATCCTTCAAACTTGTGAATTGGTCGATGAGTTGGAATTCGTCCACACGTCTTCGTCCCCATTCAAGATCGGGATTGCCTTCCGCGGGGTCAAAGCCAGCCGACTTGCGCAAGTCATATAAGTACAAGACTCTAGCCAACGTCGTCATCATTTCGATGTATGCCAAACCCTTCCCGATACATCCTCGAGGGCCGATCGAGAAGGGGCAGAAAGCGCTTTGCGCCAAAGTTAAGTCTTGTTCGGTTACGACGTTTCCATCGTGACCGCCAAAGCTCTTATAGGAGCCCACAATCCAACGTTCCGGGACGTACGAGAACGGCTGAGGATAGTAGGCAGGGTTGTGTTGGACGGTGTAGTGAGGAGTACCCACGACGATTCCCTCGGGAATGAACTCGCCGTCAATGGTGATGCCACCCTTCAAAACCTCGCGAGGTAGAATTCCGCCTACGGAGGGAGACATGCGCATCGCTTCGTCGATGCACGCCCGGAGATAGTGGCACGAGTTTAACGCCGGGCCCTGGCAAATTTCTTCTACGTCGCTAAACCTCGCCCTGACTTCGTCGCTTGCTTTCTGCAGCGATACCTGACTACGAACGAGATAGAACAAAGTGGCCGCCATTGCGGTTGACGTTGTATCGCTTCCCGCAATGATACTGGTAGTGATGTCAGCTACCTGTTTTTGCACTGGCTGGGAATTTAAATACTCACAGTAAGTTTGATTCTCCCCATAATTCCGGCATCGAGAAACCAATTCCGGTTTCGGGATCCCTTGCCTTTAGTAGGTGGTAGAAGAAGTCGCGTCGGTCGGTATCATCACCAAGTTTAGTGCGTTCCGTTAGTTGCGCTTTGCTGTAAGCCATATACTTCTCTCGGCCTGTGGCAATCCTGCGAAATAGGACCTTATCGAGGTGAAGCTTGCCAACGAGAGACATCGTTCCGCACTGGCATAGTTAGCTTTCCTACTTCTGTTTGATGGGAACAGTCTGCTGCTTACAATGAGATGTCTAGTTGTAGCAAGTGATACGAGCTCAAGCGCATATCGGTTGTCAGGTCTTTCCAGCATATGAAATGCCTTACCGAAGCATAGGTCTCCGAGGATATCCATGGCGAGGTAGTTACACCAGTCAGCCATATTTTTAGCTACGGTCCATCCTTTTTGCTCGTCGCTAGCGCCAAGCCCGATTTGCTCGCAGAATGACCGTACATTCGCTAGAATATACTTCTCCATCTCCTTGACTGCCGAATCCGAGAAACCCTGGGACAAGACTCTCCTCTTCCGAGCGTGTAGGGTCTTATCCCTCGTGTTATGGGTGTTAGATGTTGGATGGACAAAGGCATCGTAGAATTCGGCCTTTCGCACGTTCGACTTAAAGCCATATATGTCCTTCAAGGCAGTGTTGGAGTTGAAGGAGACGCTGTTAGGACCGAATCGCACGACCTTGCCGTATTTCTCGTGCAATCGCCAAAACTCTAGGTGTCGGTCCCCTTTCCAAGCATGATACAGTTGGTAGACGTCTGTGATCTTTGCTAGAAATGGGCCAGGATATTTTGCCAACGGGTGGAAGAATACACGATATACTACGATTCCGAAACTCTGGCAGATGCTGGTTAGTCAATCGTGTTCGTCTTAGGGGTGCAGGTCAGTTTGTCTCACATAGAGCAGCACCAGTGCAGCCGCACCGGATGCGAGATACGCCAAATCAACCCCTGATATCATTGTGAATAGGTATCTTCGCTGCTATTATATTTTTCCATAGAATTGAAGATAGGTAAATAGGCCTCGATAACAATACTATCACGTCTGCTTACTGCAGCACCAGTTCATAACCTCATGATGGGTGTGTGATCGTTATCATGTCTCGCACATTTTCTAAATTCTAAGTTCTTACCTTGACGTATTATAAGAGTTCGACTTGTTCGACTTACAAGTGTTAAAGTTGGCAGTAATACTCTCGGCTTTTCGCGGTAGGGTGCTTTACGCATCGGTGTACCGAGACTATGGGTACTTGACGCTTCCTGACGTCGTATACTTTCCTAATCGGGAAGACCAAGAGATGCACCGGTTAACGACGGCACCCTTAAAGGTTCCCCGAAAGATCCCCAAAAGACCATTCGGGAAATTCTAGAGGCTCTTCTACTATCCTTACTATCCAACCCACCAACTTCACCACCTATCAGACTTTCACTAATGTAAGCGCCCCGTCACGGGTATGGTTGAGGTGATGATTCCCGGCTGCGGTTGGTCTTATGGAGCTGGCATCTGCCGAGTCATTGCTGTACTAGCCGTTCAATACCGCTGCGGTGAGACGCTCTGATAATTCCGCATATAAAACTTGCTAGTTTCCGCTCTCTGGGTCCGCAAGTTAAAGCCGGAGTTATGTGGAGTTCTGGACATGAATATATTTATATAAGGTAATGTAAACTTCAATTTGTGTCTTGACTTATGGGTAACGACTTATTATCATATCCTCTACAGTAGGTAGGTAATTAAATAGGTATCTACCTGTACCTACCTATATAGAAACACTACAAGAAAACCAAGTGTCACGTATCAATTACCTCTACTGTTACTAGCTTACGACACAATAAAGCTGTGTGACCCGATGGTTCCGAGACTGGACTTGTCGTCCCGATCGAAGCCATCTCCGTCATATATCCAAATGACCTTTGTGTTCAAGGTTGCGTGGAATAGTAATTATACGATTACTAAGTCCTACCAATGCGTGTAGAAAACAAGATGGATGTGTCCTTGCTTGACGCGGTTCACTCACAAATCCCACCAACGCTAAATTACCTAAATACCTTCAATATGCTAGATTCGCATAGGTACTTGTCACAGCCTTGAGTCCTGAAGAGTATTTAAATGTTTGATTCAAAGTGACATATCATAAATCTTGAATATGTCTGTCCATTTATCCCTTACCAACTCAAATTTCATAAATGAGTCCAAGGTCTTAAGCCACCTGCCATGTCGATCATTTCTACTAGGCTAAAGCGATCGAAAACAGCATTTGATCAATGTCTGGAATAGGTGCTGACCTAAACATCTTTGCTTAGGTAAGTACACAGAGGACTTTGTCAGAGCTCCAGTGTTCTATAAGATCTGAAAGAGTCTATGTATAGAGCCCTATAGAAGCTAAGACATTCCTACACCGCAAAAGATCTTAGCAACTACAACGCTAGTTCTGGTGACTTGATTAAACCCCTCTTGTAATTCTATGTACTATCTTTCACACATATTATGGATCATTTGTGCGTACATTACAGTCAACTCGTATTGCTCAAGATGAGATAGACGGATGTGTTCCAACTAAGACAAGTTCCAGCCAACCAATAGTCGATGAAAGTCGTACAAAAGCCGTTTTTGTGAATCAAGAACACAGTAAGATGTGACAGTTAAACAGACCAATTCAAACTGTACCATCACATGCTGCACCCCGGCTCATTGCCTATCACGATGCAACGTCCAAGGTCCCCTACGTAAGGATTTCAATTGGGCAGATTGGATCGTCAGGGGTCTCGTTGATGCGCGCCCATCTCCCACTGAAACATCGTGTATCATGGGTTGGGCCTCCTACTGCTCCTTGGTAGTTACATCCATTCTAGGTGCTTGGACAGAATAGGGAATAGAGTCCATACCTTATTCAGTATTCCTTCTGTTTGTACATTCATTCCAACACATTCACTCCTTTCATGAGACACGACGCTTCTCATCTCATCTCTACCTCACCTAACTTAGGTATCCATTCCTTTCTTTAGCCATTTACTCGTTTGCCCTTGGAGGAAAATTCCAACTACGGTACATTCCTTTTTTTCTTCCGAGCAGCAAATCATTACGAGCAAAGCAAACAACACAATCACGCCACGCCGGGGTCACATTAGTTCGAGTTCGAGTCCGCGTGCTCGGGAACATCCGAGGAAAACCTGCTAGGCAATCATTCGGGTAATGAAGAGGTCGATCGTGAAGTCAGAACGTCGGAATTGGATTTCGCAACGCTATCGAGAGCGCCGTATACCTCATCATACCCAGCATGAGTCCCGTTCCAGTTGACCAGGCGGCGGCATCGCACATCGCCCAAGTAATCTCACACATCCTAAAGACGCGCGACGACGAGGATGACGCCAAATGCCATCCTCAGCCGAATATCGATCTCTGCGAAAAGCCCGAGGCGGCCAGTAACACAACCACCATCGTGCTCAGTGTGCTTGGGTAAATTTACCTACTTATTCTGGTTATTCTAATACACAGGTAATACTAACTAATGTCCTTATAGCGCCCTCCTAGTAGTCGGCACGATCGCAACCCTAGCAGTCTTCCACTTCCGCCGCCAACGCCGCGACGCTCAAGAATGGCCTAAGAATCAGCAAGAGCTCGAGGACTACGGCATCGGACCCATGCCAAGCAAGACCACCACCTCGGCTTCGGCGGCCCCTCCACGCCCTAAGAACGCGTACCGCCCGCCGCAAGTCGAGTCTGAAAACGGTGGCGGTCGCGATCACCTGCCAGCCCCTAGCCGCCGAGACTCCCTGACGTCGCTCGCGCGCTCGATCCGCGGAAACCCCGACGCGTACCGCTCGCGACCCGACGATACCTCCCACGACATGAAGGCCGTGGAGCCGACGAGCCAGTTATAGTTGCGTGGGGACGAGAGAAGAGGTGAGAGCAGTGGAAGAGAACAGATGCAAGGACAAGAGGAAACGCGAGGAGGATGATACCCATCGCAGAAACCGAATTCGAATCTGGTAAGGGGAGTCCATAGCAAAGCAAAGTAAAGAAGACGAAAGTCGCGTTGAACAATACAAATGAAAGCAGAACTGGTTCTGTCGAAACTATTCAAACGTACTTAGGTGCCTGTCTTACATCTTACAATTGCTTACTGTGACGTTTATTTGTCTGCTTAGACTAATAGGTACCTATACCTTGAGCAGAAGCTGCCGTCATATATACTAGCAGTGGCTTGTGGCGCCTCCTCGTGCCTACGGCTCTGCGCTTTAATTGGGAAAATGGGCAGTGATTGCTACATCTCCGAGCTTAACCAATATACTGGATTTTGGTGCAATCCTTAGTATTTTGAATATCCTTACTGCTTTGAGAACTTGGTGCCGTAGGCACGAGGAGGCGCCACAAAGCCACTGCTAGTATACGACATGCGTCGGTGGTCACTAAGGATTCACAGATATCTGCTTAAGAATTGGCATATCTTTGTAGTCTGGTTTGTAGCACGGCCATATGGTAAAAAACCACTTGATCCCTCGCCGGGGAGATCATGCCGAAGACTTATTGGTCCTATCAAGTCCCTGGTTCACTATCCAACACAATTTATAATAGGAACATCCTTAGCCGAAAGGTAAGATGCGTCATTTTGAGCATGCTTTGCATTGTACGTCGAGCCCATAACACATAATCTACGCATTTATACATCTCCTTTATGTTGGGCTACCTTGTACATCCCATGCTGACCATCTAATTCCTGAACGCCGCGCTCCAATTAGGGCCGTAAGTGCTTGAGCCTAGTCTCTCCAGTTACCGCTGAGATCCGTACGACCCGCTTCCTAGATAATCGCTTCGTATTTAATAAACCTATCCTAGCTGAGCTGACACTCTCCTGCTCGTCCAACTTAACGGACTATTGTCTACATAGGCATACATCCCATACCTCAACTTTCTAGCCCCGCGTATGTACTTAGTTGGTTTAATAATAATGTCCATTTGGGGCTCTTAAGACTTTGCAAAGCACCAAAGAGACTCTCTCTCGTCGGTAGAGCATTAGGCGGAATGCTGGCTGGATTATTGGGGTCTCTCGCCTTCTCACCGAGTCTCTTTAATGTAGACACGCCGCAGGTAATTATGTAGAGTATGTCTACGTCCTCGCGCTGTTGGGTTCTTGCGTTGGCACCTCCGCGGGGCGTTGGTTCTGCCTGCGTACAAAGTGTTCGGATGAGTCGGAAAAGGTTCTGTGCGAACCCCTCCCCTGAAGAAAGCCAGGCTCGCGTCACTCCCGATTCGTATCCTGGGGCAAGTTGAGCAATGATGTCGGCGGCGAGCAAGCCTTGCATCAGCAAGGCCTTGCGAGCTTCGACAAACGACGGTAGGTTTGCAGGACGACTTTCTTTGTTTTGGTCGGGAATCGGGGCAACGGCGAGGCCGAAGGTTCGCGTAAGAAGTTCGTGAGGGGAAGAGGTAAGGGCGTCAGCAGCGAAGATTATCTTATAATGTGATCGGTTCGGCTCGTCGCGGGCTAGCAGCTTCGCTAAGGAGTCGACGGCATGCGGTAGGTAAAAGTGAACTGATGGTTCGTATGGTGAAAAAACAACTCGTTCGGTTGTTAAAGAAGGGGCCGGTGATGGCGCGAAAGCAAGCAGAAATTGAAGGAGACACAACGCTTGTTCCCGCCCGGGTATCTCGATAGATCCAGCAACATTAGATAGAAAAACTATGACATCTTTCATAAAATCTAGCGCATTTCTCGGAGACCGTAGTAGATTCTCATGCGTACCCAAAGACCGTATTACGCCGCAAAGAAACTTGATCACTGTCTCGTCAGCAAGTATTACCTGGTTGACGTCCATAAAGGAAAAATTTCGTAGGATCGTCGTGATTGCTAGCAGCCGATCCGCCGCGTGTTCAAGCTCGTAATCGGCGTCCCCAAAAACGTGTGGTTTGTGCAGACTCATGGCTTCGAGACGACAACTCCTCATAACATCCTCGTAGGAAGTTAGGTCGATCTCGTCCGAGACTGGGTCCGCCTTTTCCGCAAGCAGGTCAACTTGCTCTTCGGCGCAATCTATAAGGGATTCTACCAAATCATCGCAAGCTCTTAGATCGATCGATAGGGTTGGTAAATATTCCGCTGCCCGTGTTACGGACCCGAGGGTGTCGAGAGCCAATCGTACTTCCCCGTGAATACCACACTGGATGCTTTTTGTGAGAGCGTGAAGGTCTATATTACCGAGTTCTTGAGGTTGTGGCATGTTCGGTCTCCATTTCTCCAGGTCATTGCCTAGTTTAGCCATCGAGTCAAGGTCAAAGCCTCCATACAGGTACAGCTCACGAGAACACGGGGAGTATTCGTCCGGGTCCGACGAGAAAGGACCGGGGAAGGGCAAGTTTGCGGCACCATTCGCATGAACACCATCCACCTGCTGGCTTGGGGGTTGCACAGTGATGTTACCACCCTTAGTCGCCGACGCTGGAGACTGCATCGCAAATTCGCCTGCCACTGGCTTAGCATCGACATTCCGCGACATACTGCCTCTGATATGCCCCTGGCCTGCGTTGGGTTGATGTTGTTGAGGCATCCGAGGTTGTTGTGGAGTAGAAAATCCGTTGACGTTTGCTTGCTGCATTCCGGGTATCATCTGCTTGACGGGTGTCTGCGCGTGTGGTTGCGACATCTGAGGGGGGATTTGTCCCGGCTGTATATGCTGACCAGGTGGCATTTGGCCCATCCTTTGTGGCACGCCTGGGCCTGGTACGCCAGGCATAGCTCCCGATCCGCTTGCTTGCTTCATATGTTGAGTTCGCTGCTGCATCGCCCAGGCCTCTTCAAATTTCAACAAATTTCGTTCGTAAGCAGCCCTTACTTGATTCGAGGCCGACGGCATTTGCTGCGGGTTGAAGCCTACCGAGGCGGCAACCTGCATCCATTGGTTATGGCTTGTTACATACCGATACCCACCAAATTTAGAAACATTCGTAAAAAGTTGTAGGAGGTGAAGTGGCCGACCTTCGATGATAGGATTCGTTTCCAAGGGAAGTTGCTTCATGTTCATAAACGCCGTTAGGTTCTTGATGAAAGACTCGGGATTGTTTGGCCGCTGCATTTGCGATGGTTGTTGAGGATGCATGGAACCCGGGGGCATCTGGCCGTTTTGCATCGGCATAGGCTGCTTAGGCATCATACCTCGACCTTGAGGCATGCCCTGAGGCTGCATCTGACCCATCGGCATACCGCCCTGCTGCAGCTGTTGTTGTAAGCGCATCTGGTACATCATCTTCTGCTGATCCATCGCACTACCACGTCCTTGCGCCGCGTGGGCTGCTTGTATTTGTTGCATCTGCTGCATCTGCTGAGGAGTAAGCATCTGGCCTGGATGCATCTGAGGCATCTGTGGTGGCATTTGACCCATCGGCTGAGGCATCATAGATTGCGCCATCGGGTTCTGCGCGGAAGGCGGTCTGGCTGGCGAGGGAGTAGCAGCGAATGCGGGATTGAAGCCCTGAGGATAGTTTTGCTGGTTCATAAACATGCCAGGCTGAGGAGTACTACCGTGATCTGATGGAACGGGGGATGCTTGGGGGCCGAACTGTTGCGAAGCTGGGGAGAAGGGATGAGGCGACGCGGTATTGACGCGTTGTGGGACGCTTCCTGGTCTTAGCTGATTACCAGCCATTATTGGTGAAGGAGACGCGGTCGTCGAGCCGTTAGGTTGTAGATGAGGATAATGTTGAGGCTGAGAGGGATTCTGTTGTTGCATGGCGTTCTGTTGGAAACCTGGAAATTGCGATTGCTGGGGCGTGTCGGCGCGCGAAGTCGGTAACATGTTAGGATTTTGTCGCGGAGACGCGCCGATGCTGTCTTCTCTTGGACGAGGTCGTTTGGAAGGAATGACGGGATTTGTTTGATATGCGGGATTGGAGAAGGAAGGGGAGGCATTGCGCATCGGGCCATTTTGCATCGCAGCTGCCATCTGCTGAGGGTTAAACTGGCCAGCAGCGACCGAATTGAACTGAGCAGCATTAGCCATAAAGGCGGAAGGGTCCATCATGCCTGCAGGTCCTCCCCCCATTCCTCCTCCTGCTCCCATGTTATTCGGGTCGTTCATATGTGGGAAGCCGTTGCCATTGTGATTTTGGACGGCAGCGGCCTCGTTGATCCAGGAGCTCATGACGGATGGAGTCGCAAATGGGAACCCATCTGACTGTAATTCAGGTTATGTCAGTAATTAAAATACATAAAAGTGTAGCGACATGTGCATTGAGATGAAATAATAATAAACGAGTAATAATAGTGTTACGAGCGACGAGTGTCGCGATGGATTAAAAAAAAAAGTCGCGTCGCGAGTCGATTAGGGAATTTTTGGGTGGATGACCTGTCGCGGTGCGATCGGTGGAAATGGAGTTGGTACTGTCGCAGATTTTCGGTGGTTGGGGGGGAAGATAGTGTGTTCAATGCTCATTGTGTTCAGTGATTAGAATAGAAGGGGGACCATCCATGGATGGGGAACATGGGCTAGGCACTCAGCGCGATCAAATCAACTGGTACCCTTGAAGTCAACTAAATCCAAAAAAGTACAGTGCTCCAGGGCTATGAGCCAAGTGCTAAGCACTGAGAATCGCACCCACAGTCACTGAACGGATTCGGGCGACGCTCGAGGACTCATTACCAGTTAGGTAACAGGGGGTAGATCCCTAACATTGTGCTGCTAGTAGTGTCATCTGTAGCAACGCAGTACTGTAATGCTAGTACTACTAGCCCTAGAGCGTTGTCCAGTGGTACTGTAGACAGAGGTAGGGATTGCGTGTACCGTATGAGGGTGTACTGTAAAGACTGTGTTCCCCATCCACAAAATGCAGAGCCAACTTTTGCCCTGTATTAGGGAAAAGGAAAAAAAATACATCCAATAGGTACCGGAACAGGTAGCGAAAATGATAGTGAGAACAGCACTGTTAGCAGCACTGTTAAAACACTTAGAAGCCCTTAGGAAAATACACAGTACCTAGCATATGCCAAGAAAGAGAAGGGTGGAGGAACAATAGCGGCAATGCCAAAAAAGCAAAAGGCAGCAAATCCTTTGTCGGCGCAATGGCCTTCCGCCCGCTTGGGAATAGGCGACATGGCACAGCCGAACCAAAGTTATCCGATATACCTATACCTGGTAGACACCTGGGTAGGATACGGAAGCCATTTCTAAAATAATACGGGAATGACAGGAACGGCGGGAAAGCGGGTGATGGGTATAACGGGCGGCGGATGGAGTGCCGCGTCATGTGTACCGGACACCTTGCCGTATTATGTACGGATGTATGGATGGATAGGTGTATGGGTGTATGGACGGATGCTAGTGACGGGAGACCGATCGCTTCGATGCAGCACTGCGCACTGCGCATCAAGCATCCGACGCTTGAAGGATGCCGACCGAAGCTGTGACGGGCAACGGGCGGGCGGCGGATAACGGGGACGACCCAAATAGTCTGAGTGGTAGCGTCTATTTGGACACACATACACACACACATACGGCATTAGGGAATATACCCAAATACCTAAGGTCCTAAGACACGGTAGGATAGAATATGATAGTTGGTTGGATGGACGAAGGGATGGTTAGACTGGATAGATCCCGACCCAAGTGAAGGGGAAGGTGACGATAACCAAGATAATGACAATAACAACAATGATAACGATGACGAAATAATAGGTAATGTAATTAAAGAACAACACACAACACAGGTACCGGAATAGACAGATAGAAAGGGATATAGAGATAACAATAATGAATAACAGGGTCTGACCTACCTAAGCTAAAGACTAATGGTATGGTTGATTGACGACACACCTGGAAAGGCTGGCAGTTCCAAGTTCCAAGTTCCAAGTTCTCGTTCTCTTGTTTGCTGCGGCGCGTGAGAGGGAGGGATAGAAGGGGGCGGTGGGCGTTTGGGCGATTAGTAGGTCAGGCAAAAGGCAGAGACAACGGCAAAGGCAAAAGGAAGCGAGAGCACGTTTGAGACGCAACACCGGTCTATGGACCGTGGACCGTGAACTGTGGACGGGACAGTGGTGCTTAGAATGAATGGCTTGCTTGGAACACGCGCTCCTCGCTTCTCTTTTTTTTTCCCTTAGTAGCCGGGAGCTTAGAGAGCTGCGACTGGACTGTGGATTGGCGACTGGCGACTGGCGACTGGGACTTTGACTGGGAGCTGTGCGATGGGATTGAAGGTCTGGGTAGGTCAAGAATTTTCTTCTGACTGATTGCCTGTCCTCCTTCAATCCGAGAGGAGCAAGGAGTGCTACCTTGACCCACTCGAGCTAGGCCAATACAGGCTTAGAATGGTAGACGATGAGAAATCCGAGCAATCCTGCGCTTGTCTATGCGCGATTAGGGCGTTCAGGGCGTTCAGGGAAAATGAATGAGGAAAAAAAAGATTCAAAGGAGCTCAGTGGTCAGAGCGAAAAAAGGAGACGGAGGATGTGGGACCCGGTATACTCTTGAGTCTTGATTGGCTAAAAGGCCAAAGCTAAATGACCCACTCCAATAGTTCCACTTTAATGCACCGGAAAGCATTGCTATTGGTAGAAATAAGAAGAAGTATCAGCTTGATACGGTAAAATGTACTTTAAAATAAAACCACGTAACAAGTAAGAGCAAAAGCAGAAAAAGTGACTTCGACAGATAACTTCAAGGTTTACCTAGGTAAATGTACCCAGGTACCCGACAGATCACGAACAGCAGGTGATGACATGGAAATCCGGTGACTATCCGGTCTCCACTAAGACTTTTTATGAGCCAATAGCATCTCGGCGCATTTCTCAGCTTCAATCTTTCTTCTTTCATCAACTCTGCCAGATGTCGTATGTCTTGTTTCAACATATGAGCACTCACCTTGCTATTATTCACCTAGCTTCTCATCTACCTAGTAGACAACTAGGTTATAAAAAAATAGGTAAAAATAAAAAATTAACGGGAAAATATGAAGAGAATCTGTATCGGACAGGGCATGCTGACCCCATTGATCATCGGGATGCTACCTGGTCAGATCAGGTCAGAAACTAAGCAAATACTCACCTAACATTTTTTTATATCCAGTGTGAAATGAGTCAGTCGTGACTGTGTCCATCAAGACGTTTAAAGATTTTTTTTGTTGCGTGGACGAACAGATAATAGTCGGTCGCTAATGATCAGAGGATGAGAAGAGCTGTGAAACTTGTCTCGGTGAACTAGGGTGCACTCTGTCGTCACTGAGCCACTGTCACGTATCGCCCCAAGCCAGGTCAGGAAGCACTTCCACTTGTACGTCGAACCGACGGGAATATCTCGACTAAACGACAGTTCTTGCGTCCCAACAAGCCTTTCGAGTAACCGATATTCCGACGAGGAAATGGCATTAGATTTTCTTCAGTCGAGTGCTCGTCTCCGATCAATTATGTCTCCTAGAAGTTTCCAGATGCAGGGTGAGGAATTGAAGTACCAGTCCTAGAGGCCAGACTCGAATAGATTTTCAGTAAGGCGAAAGCGGCACAGCACTCCCATATTCGCGATGTCAACGGGAAAGCTCCAACCCAGCTCTTGATTTTGCATATTGAATATTGCAGAGTCAATTGAAGGCTTCGGTCTAGATCCATGGGACGATGATAAAGTGGGCGGGTAGTGTTGAGAAATAACTCGAGCAATTTTGAAACTTCATCCCTCCTGGCTGATTATGTTCTCTCCGACGCCAGCTTGTCTCATACACTTAATCCTAACGATTGCCACTCAGGACGTCCGACGTTGGTGTAGCCCATATTACCGTGGCAGCTCCATGTTGTGTGCGAATACCCATCGATAAGAGGCTTGATGGCTCGATCTTAGAAATGAAACCTCCGGACGATGAAAATCCATCTGCGAGAGACTCGGGTTGCCTACGAGTCCACGATGCTCGTAACCATAAATAGCCGGGTACAGCATAGAATGTGGTTTTTTCGGCTGGTGCTCCTCGTCTAGAAGGAAGCGAACACTCAGATGTCGCCTATGTATATCTGCGTATATGCAGGGCTGGGTCGGCACATATGTATTATATGTATGGTATGTATGATATGTATGATAATATGTATGCTGACATCCCACTCTGTATAAATGCATGTAAGTCGCAAGCGATCCCGCTTGTGATGGCTGCGTGTGGGACCAATGGGAACGCCCCGGTGATCCATTGCTACGGGTTGCAAGGGTCAACAAGAAATGCGGTGGTCCCTTGGTTGCCGGCCAAATGATGAAAGAGGATACTTTTTCGGTAGGTAGAAATGCGAGCGATTCGACCTGCAATTTTGCCTGCCGATCAATAGAGTAAAGAATCCCCTCTTCTTTTCTCGTCTTTCTTTCATCCTCTCACGCCGACAGTATGAAATGCCAGGTCTGTCCTGTCAATAGCCTGGTGCACAACTTTCCCCGTGCGTTTGTGCCACGGGGGATAAAATGGAAATCTCCATACCGCAGGAATTTTGAAACCCTAGACGTAGGTACCATGTGTATGTACTGTGAGTATAAGGTATGAGTGACATGTGGTGTTGCTAGGCTCGGCCCTACTTCATGGTAGTTGAATGAGTCGAGATTCCGATCTCAAGCATTGTTCACGTCACAAGATTCGCGACGGCATAGGGTTAGAGATAGGGACAGGGAGATAGCCGTTGGTCTGAACAAACTTACGTTCATTTCCGTAGAGATTGATGTGGTCGTCGCTGGGTGTTCTGATGACTTGATCCTTGCAGCTTTTTGGCGGAGACTTATTATCCTAGTCGAGAATCCATCGTTGGTCATGGACGTTTGCGCAACGTTGGGTGCCCATCCATTATTGTACAGGGCCGTCCTTTTCAACAAGCTCCCGTCTCAAGGAGTTGATCAAAGAAAAGGGAGGCGATTTCGTGACTCTATCTTGTCATGTAAGAATCGTGAAAATGAATTAGATCCCCCATATCGCCAATGCTTGAATTCTCTGGTCGAGCTATCCTCATCGATAGTACATAGGTACAATCAGTCGATCCGGACCAATACCGTTTTGGGGTATTTTCATGTAAGTGGGAAAGCAGCTCATTATTAGAACAAAACAACAACGACCGCACGATCCAGAATACAATGTGCCAAAACAGGAGAAGGAAACGGACGAGGGAAGAGGAAGAGGAAAAAGAAGAAAAAAGTGTGAGGAGAAAAGAATAGTGAGGGAAGAAGAGAGAAAAGAGAAGACAGACGGTCACAAGGGAACGGGCAAGGGGTGGTAGATGGGCCTTCTGGGTACGGTAGGGCGAGAGGAAAACGGAGAGTAAGAGAGAGGGCCTGAGGGAAAATCGGTTACAACGCCTACATACCTCCTTCACTACACACTTACCATTTGCCATGTACCGTGCCTCGATCAAAATTATTATTACCTGACCTAGGTACTTACTACTTAAGTAAATAGGTATTTACCTTATCCATCCAACAACTTAGGTTGTCACTCATAAATTTCGATGCCAGTGACGGACTTTTTTGTTTAAAGATGTTTTTTCCTCTTTTTCCCCGTCTCGCCATTTTCATCACTGGCTGATCATGTCTCGAGCTCCCAGTCTAGTACCGAAATTGTCCGCTAAGTGGTGCCCCATGTGCCAATGGGAACGGGCGTGCTTTGTGTAGTGCAAAGTCTGGGACAGGACAGCCCGAATTCGTCAGAAGCTTCCTCCGCCGGTTCGTCGTTTTCTTGTATTTGTATTTTTATTTTGGTATTAGGATTGGTTTTGGAATAGAATGCAGATAAGCTTCGTGCGTAAAGCCTCTATTACCTACCTAGTAGGTACCTAGCCTAGTCAAGGACAAATCTCGTATGTAAACGGACTAGAGAGGCTTCGATCTATGTCGTAGCCAATCGAAACTTTGTTTCCCGCCGCTCGAGTGAGCGTCATCTTGCCCTGTCACCTTGTCACTTTGTCATTCTGCCACCCTTTGTGTCTCCAACGACGAAATTATTGATACCGGCATCGAATTCGGCGAATCGACCCTCCAAGAATCAAAAGAGCAGACAACAAATGGTATAAGCTGCGAGGGAGGGTAACTGCCTACCTTAAGATGCCCAGGTGCCTTGGTAGGTGCCTATGGGTTAGAATTGCGGTAACACACCACCTTGCCACTTGGCGATGAGAACTCGGAGCCTGGGATTTGACCCTTTTTTCATTCGACTTGATCTGGCTTCATTTTGGAACCTGGGCGCTTTACCGACATCGCCTACATATTAAGACTTACATACAGTAAATATATGCTTTTGCCCGGCGCCCAACGGATAGCGTTCAGGATTGCTCATCTCCATCGGAATCTTCCTCTTGCAGGTGGCCCGTCTGGCTCCACCGACTCGCAGGCGCCCAATTTGTGTACGGCACACATCCTCACATCGTAGATAGCACGTAATGGGACACTTGTGTGAATAAGCTACTTCTAATACCTACCTACTAGGTACCTTCATGCACACCTATCTAAATTTGTACAGAGGCAGCTATTCGTCTGGTATCCACGGACAGAGATGAAACAAGAGGCCAGAAATCTGTCATGAATAGCACCTTGGTAAATATCATTATAGGTTCCACAACTGCTTGCTAACCATTGTTAATTGAGGTCATGTTTGCCTACACATGGTACGAAATGTAATCTCCTGAATATACAAGCAATGGAGCCCTCGAGCTTCGTAGGGGGTAAGACACATCGCCAGCATGGCGGAACAACACGACCATGTGTGCAGTCATCTATTTGCATAATACATGCTAGGTGCCATGTAAGATTCCCGGGCTTTAATCAGATCATAGGTAATGCTCAGGTGTTACAATGCAGCAATTGCTTTTTGGTTTGTCGGGTCAAGTACCTGGAAAGTAAGATTCTACTATCCGTGCAGTGCATCTGATCCATCCTTTCTTTTGATCTTAGAGGGGGACAATCTTACCCACACCACGATTCTTGTCGGTACCTTGACTATTAGCAAATCATTCGGTATCCACGACTTCCAAGGGCTACGGTTCTTCAAGTATAAGTACTACTTGAAGTAAGTAAATATAATTAGTACCAAATTATTCATTGACTTGAAAACTTTCCTGATAAAACATTGGTGAGGACAGACATGAGAAAGCACATCGCTATTAAGCCCCTCTTGGCTTACATGATGAAGCTTGCAGTACTAGGTACCTATTGTTTGATAGCAAGCCAACAGGAATTCCCTAGAGACCTCGGAGTTCGAGAGCTTTGACTAGCCGTTGCTGCAAGGGAGGTAGACAGGTAGGTCTCAATGACAAAGAGGAGTGTTAGAAGGTAGGTATTTAAGGAATACCTAAGAATCCTAAGCTATTCGTTGCTGTCGCATCTACCTCTACCTACTCTGTGAATACGACTTACCATCCCGTTAATCAATATGAAGCTTGTAATAGGTGGCTCGACTGGATTTGTCGGCTCGGAGCTTGTTCGTCAGGCCCTCGTTCATCCTTCCATCACGTCAATCATTGCTCTTAGCCGGCGTGAAACGCCCTTACCTCCCGACTCTTCAAAGCTGAAGGAGATTGTTTGTGATGATTTCGAGAACTATACGAGCCATGTAAAGAAGGAGTTAGAAAGTGCGGATGCCTGTATCTGGTATACATTCCCCAGGAAATCGATCCGGTTTCTGTGTGTTTCTCAATAGATGACCAATGAGCAAATAGGGCTATCGCGGTTACACCGGTGAAACTCAAGACTACATCGTTGGAGGACGCAGCCAAGATCTCCCGTGACTATGCTACAACGGCTATCCAGACCCTTGCGAGTCTTAAACGAAATCCAGGCAAACCTCTACGCTTCGTCTACGTCAGTGGCCACGTTGCGCCTAGGAACCCGGCTGAGGTGCCAAAAGAATTAGCTGATGCCGGCCTGATAAATTACGGTCTGATGCGGGTATGTCCTTTCAAGTCATTTTTTCTCCATCTCATCAAAGTTGACCTGCTTTCCTGATTCAGGGCGACGCTGAACTACGGATCCTGGAGTACGCGAGGCAGTCTGGAGGCGCTGTTGAGGCTTGTGTCGTGAAACCCGGAGTTATCGACTCACCAGACAGAGAGAAACGGATTGTTCCTGGAATCCCAAATATTGAGCGACACGACTTTGTGTCTGTGCTCTTGGACCAGACAACTAATGGCTTCGAGAAGGATACACTAAGGAATGATGATATGATCCGGATTTATCGAAAGATCTTGGCCAAATAGTAGGTAGTGACTGGGCTAGAGGTATGGACTATGATATTTAAATGCCTACCTATTTCATTAATATAGCTAAAACTTTCCAGTCGAGACCTATAAAAGTCTTATAACATGAGGTATTAGAATGCAGATGCCAAGGTGAACGCACGTATCTACATACCTACTACCCCCAAGCAGAGTACATATCCCCAAGGTGACCAACCCAGAACTTGTCAAAACAAGAGCTTGCTACCTTAGTTGCGGCAAGAGTTTGATACAGTCTAAGTATACCTTGTATTCATTGAATTTCATCGATTTAAAAGACAAGGCAACGGGGGTAGTAAAGATATACCAAATTCTGCACCTGGAACGAATAAAAGAATAAACATCAAGTTTATCGAACAAAGACCCTTGTTATTCGTAACTTGATAATATTACCTGACCGTCACCTTGGGACAATCTATCTAGGTATTTCCCCCTTGTAGTGAAAGTTTCCTCGTCAATCAGTTGGGTACTGACTACCTAGGTAGGCAGCGAGGTATCCATGGATGTTAGACAGACATATAACTGCACTGTACTTACCTAATTTTATCCTGTGTGGTCGAGAAGACTACTAGGAGCTATTCCCAGTCCCAAGATGCTAGACACCTACCTATTCTAGTATAAATATATTTAGGTCGCCATCTTAGTCCACGATCTCTCTTGAAGGATTGTTCGCAAACAGTCGGGCCACATATCTAGTGTTGACAACCTTGTTACCTAGTAGAACGAGTTTTGATCCATACCTACCTAGAGCCGGCTATCATGTATCAAATTAGTGATGACTATCTTAACACAGGCTCTGAACAGGTATGCCTTCTTCTCGTGTATAAATATCCGAGAAAATATTGACATATTTCTATTATTCACTTCACTCATCATCTCATTCACACATTCTCCAATCATCAACTTTCATCCACTCACTTAAACACACATTTTACACATTTTCAACTCCAAGAATACTAGGTAAACAAATACCACAATTTTAATTTACCCATCGACAAGATGAAGACTTCTACCGTTTTTGTATTTGCTCTCTCTTGCGCTGCCACTCTGGCAGGCGCCATGAGACCCTCTATCGGTCTTCCGGAAGGATACCGTCTGACCAACTTGACTTGGACAGGCAACATCACCGAAGACGGACCTGAGATGAAATTTACCGGCGTCGATCTCCGAGACATCGACGCGCAGATCCTCAAGGCGAACCCTAACTTCACCTGGCCCAAGACCAACACCACCGACGTCGCAGACGGTAAGGCCTGGCTGACGTGCGATCCGAACAACATCTGGTACGCTCAGGCGTTCCGGATTGAAGAAGGTATCCAATACCTCAAGGACCGACACGGAACCGGAAAGTGCACGATGGACGCCGGTCCGCGGGTGTGCACGCGCATCTCTTGTTCTTACAAGAGTGCCATCCACTGGTGCAATGACAACTCGGTACCAATCGAGGAGAATTGTATGCTTTGGAACCATTACGCGCAAAACATCTTAGATGTTTGCCGGTCGAATGACGCTGCAAACAGGGTCAGAGGCCAGAAGTTTTCCGCGGCAAACTGGAACATCCTCGTCGGTTTCGACGATGATCACTGTTAAGCATCCAGTTGCTTGCCCACCTACTTACCTAGAGTAAGTACCTACTAAACCTATAAAATGGGGAGCATAAGAGCCAGGTAGGTTGGTGTTTCTTGATACTTACCTGTGTATTAATTACTTAGATATTTAAAATAAAATCTGACAAGTTCCCTAATTATTGGAATGTCTTTATATATTTGTGATAAATGTTAATTTTCACTCTTAAAGTGACCTTGGAATATTGTGTGATGTCGACTCCATGGAGCTCCCCTTTTTCTAGGGGTTAAATATAGTGGTCCGTGCTTGTCTAGGCCTATCCATTTGCGCTACAAGTTCGCGAACGGAGACCTTAGTACCTGCGACCTAACATCTATGGATATTGGCTTTAGATCGACGATTATTCAATTCTCTCTGTGATATTTATGCCATTTTCAATTCGACCTTGGAGTCATAAACCCTTGACGATATTTTCAAAATCTCTCCTCGCCGGTGTCAATTATTTCAGAATGGTGAAAAGAAAAGCAAGTCAGCTTGAGGCCGCGCCGGATGCGACAAATCTGAGAAGGTCGACGCGTCGAAAACCATTAGCGCCGGAATCAACCATTGATGCTGGTAAGCTTAAATCGGCGGAAGCAGATGCGCCTCAATCTTCTAAGGCAAAACAAGGGAGTCTGTCAAAGAAGTTAGAGTCAAAATCTTCTCTAGTAAGTTCACTATTCAATTCGTCTATGAACTTTTCAATTTAAGAACTATACCAGGAATCCACAAAGACGAAGACAACGGCAAAGACCAAGACTAAGGGGAAAGATGCTACGCAATCAAGCTCAGTCTCAAAAACCGAGGCAGAAAAGGCACCTGATTCTTCAGAGAAGTCATATTGGCTCATGAAAGCCGAGCCCGAGTCACGAATTGAGAGGGGTGTCGATGTCAAATTCTCCATTGATGACCTCAAATCACGGACAGAACCCGAGCCTTGGGATGGTAAGGTCTCATATTTTTTTTTATCATGTAAACCACCTATTTGACCGGGAGCATGACTTGCCAACCCCCTCTATTTAACGTATCTCGATGCTAATGGTATTCCAAGGTATCCGCAACTATGTTGCCCGAAATAATTTGAGGGATATGAAGAAAGGTGACATAGCTTTCTTCTACCACTCGAATTGTAAGGAGCCGGGCATCGTAGGTACCATGGAGATCGTGCAAGAGCATTCCCCTGATTGTAAGTCTGCCCACCTGATCCTGGGTTTCTGAGTTTCGCGTACACACTTCTTACCCCGTCTAGTGTCGGCACATGATCCTACGACCGCGTATTATGACGCCAGCTCGAAACCTGACAACCCGAAATGGAGTGTCGTGCACGTTGTGTTTCGCAGCAAATTCAAACAGCAGATTGGGCTGAAGGAACTTCGTGATATGGGCAAACCGGGACAACCGCTCGAGAGTATGCAGATGTTGAAGCAGACTCGGCTAAGCGTAAGCCGCGTGAGTCCCGCCGAGTTCGAGTATTTGATGGGTGAAATAGAGAAACGGGGTGGCGAGACGAATTAGGGCCATGCTAAATGTGAGATGGAATCTCACCTAGCCGGAATAGTTGCGTCTTAGATAAGACTCAATGATCTCAAGGGCTAGGCAAAGTTCGACGCGTATGTTCTAACACAGTTCGGATGCCCGGGTCCAGGTCGTCAGTAGCCAATATTGGTTCCATCCATAACTTCGTTTTCTCAGCCATTTGACTCTTATTTGTAGTTGTGGACAATGTCGATCTGAGACAGACAAGTGCTTCTCGCAGAGCCTTAGGGTATTCAGGGGTGTTTATATCGACGTTTATCAGCGGTTGTCGAACATAGCAGAAGCACGTTGCAGGATCGTTAGGGTAGAGTTCAGTCATGCTATCCAAAACGTGCTGGACGATGCGAGCTTGCGACAAAACGGCAGTAAAGCTGGCGAAAAGATTGAAGAATTGTTCCGCTACCGCCGAACTGAAGAATGGCTGTTTTTTTGAGACGTCAAATATAGCTAGAGGGATAGCACCATCCAAGGCGGGATTGCCTGCAAGCTTCTTAGTCGTGTCTTCATCAAATACCCTTTTCTCGGGTGCGTTTCCTGGATCTGGAAGGAGTGTTTGATCATTTTCGTCGGCTTCGTCGTCCTCACTGTCCCCTTCGGCGAGCTTTATTTCATCGTCATTTTGTTCAGCTTGTTCTTCGAGCGCCTTCTCAGCGCCACCCTTCTTTCCTCTCCTCGCATCCATCCGCTCCAACCACTCCATTTCGCACCTGGCATATTCAAGCCAGATGGTAGCATCTCTGGTGCAGAACCTAGCGCCACGCATGAAGAAGCCCCTCGCAGCCTGCATATCGCCATTGCTTGCTGATCTCTTACTGGCCATCACCCAGAGTTCGGGTTTCGCAGGATGCATCCTTAGCGCTCTGCTCATCACCTTCCGGTATCGTTTCGTGGCTTTCATTTCTTTCGCATAAGCCAGATACGCTTTCCATAGGTCAAGGTTCCCGGGATGTCTATTGACCGCCCGTTCCAATATTCCAAATATCCTTCCTTGCCCTGTATGTTTTGACGAAGTGCGGATTTGTAGACGACGACACCGTTTTGCGCGGAGCGTCTCTAACGATTTCTCCCAAGTCGCATAATTTAGCCAATCTGAAGGTTTGTTCCCCGGTGATAAGACGAGATGTTCGAAATCGGTACGTTTTCGTACGAGCGAACGGATTTCGTCAGCGCTGAATATTCCTTTCGATTCGAATTCGCGTAGTTGAGGAACAGCACGTTCAAGGTAGAACCTGGCTTTTTCGGGAACGCCTGCCATATTGGAGACCGTACACGGGATATTTTATAGATGGATCGTATTGGTTCCTATATCATTCTTGCGACATCGAATTGTTGGGGTTGGAGTTGGAATGGACAGGTTTCGTTGTGAATTATATTGTAGAAAGTTACGAGTTCGACAGTTCAACAGACTGAACATTGAAAGATCCAAATGAAAAAATTTAGTGGAACTCTTCAATGATAAGATACTAAGGTACCCGATAGTATTTAATCCGTATTTCAGCTTTGGTGGATCTCTTCTCGGTCCGCCAATATGCATGTAAGAGGTATATAAATATGATTGGTGGGCTACAAGCTTTGAGGCAGGTACAACATGGAGCTTGGACCATCTTGGCTGCGGGGATTCACCTCCACCGATGAAGCACGACACGCGATAAACATCCATGAATGGATTATAGGTATGGCAGGGGTCAAAGCTGCCAATCGACCCATGTAAATTTTTTGGTCGATCGCGCCCGCAACCAACCGAGAAGTCCGGATCTTAAGGGAAGGAAGACACCTGAAATACGCAACTTTTCAACTTTTTACGTAGTCGCAACATTTTGAGCTTCTTTTTTTCTTCTTCCACCATTTTTCACATCTCCAGCTGCTACTTTGCCCCGTGTTTTTTTTCTGCCACATATTTTTTGGGCGTTTTCTTCTCTTGGAAGTATTTCAGTAGCATCCGTTTGGTCCGTATGTGCTAGTTTTCAACTATCCACCTAGGTACGGGAATGCGACCATGTCGAAATACAAGGATAAAGAGAGTGGGACGACGGTAGTTTCTCTCAACGCGAAATGGATATCGTGGGCTCATACCGTTGTCGCATATAGTCAGTGAATTATCCCCATGTTTTATCTAGCAGCATACTAGACTATCTAAGTCTTGTGACGTATATAAAATGATTATTTGCTAATAGTAATGGCGCGATCTCAGCCGCTTTCCTGAGTGCTCTATCAGTGGGCACCTACCTTCATTATCACAAGATCGTTCAGAACGAATTTTACGGTTACCCTCACGAATGGTTCCCTTCCGTCTCCGCTACTATCGGCGATCGATATCCTGAGCGTTCGTTCTTCCAGCTTTTCATAGCTATAACTTCAGGCCCTAGATTTGCTCTTGTCGCACTTTGGTACCTGATCACCGCGAGGCCTGGAAAGGCTCTCCCCAAATTTATCGCCGGCGTGGGCCTCTTCAGGACTCTCACATGTGGAGGCTGGACGTTTATTACTTCGACCGACGATCATGACTGGCATGATATTCTTATGATATCATATCTTGTAGCTACAATTCCATGGACGGTTGGTTGCATAGCGTTAAGTCCGCCTAATCCGAAGGCAATCAAATACCGAAAATACCTTGCTTCTGCATTCTTCGGCGCGATCCCTTTTATGGTATACTTCTTCATTCAGCATAAAATTCACCGGATAGCTGGAGGTTAGTATATGCTTGCTATGAACCTGATATAATATGGAAAACATATCTCACCGATTTTAGCTTATACTACTTATGCCTTCTTCGAATGGTCTCTTATCCTATTTGACGTCGCATTTGATGCCGTTACCGCTCTCGATTTCGAAGGGTTTGAAATTACGGTTAAGGATGTGAAAGGTTTAGGTAAGGGGTACGTACAATATCTTCCCAGATAGACTTGGCGCATCATATATACTCGCTCGGGCTGGATAAGACTCTCGGATAATTCCTTTCTTGAGCGTTTTCCGACCATGTTGGTTTTCTATGGATGCAATATCAGCCTCATAGAATTTTGTGGTTATGCGAGATCTTCCACCGATATCGACATTCTAGTGAAAAAGACCTCGTTCGATCCTAGAAATCGTTAGTTCCACTGTTGCCGAGCCAGTTTAGAAAATCTGTCACATGCAGGACACATTAGACTTAGAAATATTGGTCACCATTCAGCTGGCCTTTTTCATCACGTCATAATATGACTCAGTCAAGAATCATAAACCAGACCAGCCCGAGCGATATTTATTAATATTTTGATAACCTCTATCGCCGTGTCACTATTCTGACCAGCTTCGCAGAGCCAATATGTCATCTAAGTCGACTACCGCTATCGAGAAGGAAAAGCAGAAGATCACCGCCGGCGTATTCGATGCCAAGTTTTCTTGGACCGGAGTTTTCGATACAGCCGCCGAGGTCTATCATGGCTTCGTCTTTTGGTCGATGCTCACCAGCTTGGGCGTAGTCATTTGGTATTTTCCGCTTTGGCACATGGGTATCTCAGGTTACGAAGCTTTCGTCATGTCGACAATTTCACCTCTGCTTCTTGGAATCAAACCAATTCGCTCATTAGTCATCCACAATTTACGTGTGTGCCATTTCCTCTCGCTTGCCGGACTTCTTGCCTGGCAGGTCAAAGACCCGGCTTACAGGCTTTTCACCGTCGGATTTGGCGTTGCTATGTCATGTTTAGCATGGGCTGGTACCCTATATTCCGAGTCTATCCATGAAGTTAGACTTGAATCGAAAATACTAGCTTGGATTGTCGGCCTGGTCATGTCCTCGACGGCGAAGTTCGCATGGCAGACTAATAACCCTATATGGCCCATTATGCACGCTGCCAACGGTGGTCATAATGAGATTGGATTAGCATTGGCAGTTCTAGCAACTCTAAGGTTTACGCGGAAGGCACCTTTAAATACAGGAGTGGCTACAGACGAGAGCCTGGGCGGGTCATCATTCCTAGCTGCTTTAGGTATTGGCGGCGTATTCTTTGGTTTGCACTCACTTCTTTCCGACACGAGTACCATGATTCTATGGGTATGGGAAGGTTACCCAGTACGAGGCCCTCTCTCTGCTCCCCACGGATGGTTTACATTGGCGGCGATGACTGCTGGGTCATTAACGGGGGTTCGATATCCAAAACTTGTCGGTACTTGGTCGGGTTATGGCATTGGATCCGTCGGGGCGGCCATCCTCACTCTTTACTCGAACTGGTTTGGCTACCTTGGTGCTCTTACTAGCGCCTTCTATTTAACAGCAGTCGCATTTCCACTGATTACTGTGGCCTCTAAGAAGAGCCCGGCGACGACTTTCGGTCTTGGATTCTTCATCTATAACTTCATGGTCCTGTTTCACGTTTGGGTAGTTGCCTACGCGTTTGTTCCTGGTGGGCCTCTCGTTCGCGAGCATACGGATTGGATCATGACGACTATGATGGTTCTTATCGGTGCTGGCGTCTTCAATCTAACGTCGGTGAATTCTCGTCGTCTTGAGACCCGTGCACGACCATCTCGTTCACAGCATCGCAAGTATCATACTCTAGCGTTAAGTGCTATTAACCTCTTCTTTATCGCCGCCGCATTCCGGCGCTTCCCTACCAACGACTATAAACCATACCACGAAGACTCGAGGGTCATCACAGCCGGCATCTGGACCATTCACTTCTCTCTCGACAATGATATGTGGTCTTCCGAGTACCGGATGCGCGATCTTATTAAAGAACTTGAAATTGATGTCGTCGGCTTGTTAGAGACCGACTTGCAACGCGTTATCATGGGCAACAGGGATACAACCCAATTTCTCGCTGAAGACTTGGGTATGTACGTAGACTATGGTCCGGGACCGAACAGGCATACCTGGGGTGCGGCGCTATTGTCCAAGTTCCCGATCGTAAACTCGACGCACCATTTACTCCCATCACCAGTAGGCGAGCTCGCCCCGGCTATCCACGCGACACTTGACGCCTACGGTGAATTGGTGGACGTATTTGTTTTCCATTCCGGTCAGGAAGAAGACCCCGAAGATCGACGCCTACAGTCCGAATATCTTGCAAAGCTGATGGGTTCTTCACCGAGACCGTCAATATTACTCTCTTACCTTGTCACGAAGCCCCTCCAAGGGAATTATAACACATACGTTTCCGAGACTTCGGGTATGCACGACGTAGATCCGAGGGATTGGGACCGGTGGTGTGAATACATCCTATATAAACGCCTACAGAGAGTAGGTTACGCAAGAGTATCTCGAAGTACTATCACCGATACTGAATTACAGGTGGCAAAATTTGTCGTGCCGAAGGGTGGGGAGGAAAAGGCACAAATTGCAGCGATAGAAAACAACGCAGAGGCGAGAAATCGCAAGGTCAATGAGCGGGAAGTCCCGGAAGGTTGGAGGTTTCCAGCTCTGTTTAGGGGCAACGGTGTCAGAGGACACCGGTATCACGTTTTCAACGAGCCCTGGTATTATAAGCCATCACAAACGGATGTATAGGTAGCAAAGGCACAGGCAAAGGGTCACGAGACGAAGAAACGCGGATACGTGTTCATGCGTAAGGATAAATGGCAGTGTATTAACAGGAAACATCAGGCATTGGGTTCTAATTGTTAATTATTGTACGTCTACGTATAGACTTGTAATGGGCTCATCTTCGAGATGAGGTTTTAATAAGTTGGCTTAGAACCATTTCTACAGCCTGCCCTTGGCTGTTATATTATTTAGTCCGGAGTCCAAATTACCTAGGAAATGACAAAAGAGCAATGAACTCGATTATGTTAAGCTTGTATATTCTTAACTTTTTTGATAATAACCTTTAAGCTTATGCTCATCTGACATCTGGCTAACCGCCCTGCTCCCATTTAGCATTTATTTAAGCAGTATTAAAACAAGCTGAGATAGCTTCAGGCTTGGCTGCCCCACTAGGAATGATACCTTCTATTCTTGTCGATCATTTCCTTTATGGGCGCTTACCGGCATGACTTGCAGCAGATCACGGACGATTCCTGCCGTCTCGCCCAGTTCCTAGTCAAGATTGGAGTTGAAGATCGACCTTCAATCTTCATGCCATGCTTGCATGTGCCCTTCAACCCCTGAATACCACAGACAACCACGGACAAGACCTATTATTGTCGAAGCCTTAAATTGATGTGACGAATAGTCACGTGTATATTTACAGTTACGTATGTCAAGTGAGGTAGATGGCCAGCATTGATCCGATCGATGCGTCTTTTACCCACCTCCTTTGTAACATTGGACCTATCATATGCATGTCTTGCATTCTAATTATCCATAATGTCTCAATGTCAAACCATAATTCGAAAATTTAAAATATCCTTTCCGACCTGAAGAAAAGCATTGATACCAATGCAAGGGGTCGTGTCACTCCGTATTGACGCTGTCAGACGTCGAATATTGAGTCCGGCACGCCTCGAGCCGACTCTCTTCTCCTGATTTCCTGTGATTTTTCTAAATGATTTCCTCTGATCCACCCCCTTATCTTGTGGCGTCGTAATCCGAAAACATGACGCCGCCAAAAAGGACCACTCTGGCAGATCCTACCAATCACGTAGCCCTGCAGGAGCAATAAGCTCCGACAATCCAAATGTCACCGCAAACTTACTCGAATTCTCTCGATCATGGCGAGCAGGGGTCAACCCAAAGGCGGGTGGCTTGCCCCTCGTATCTCCCGCTGACAGCCTACAGGTTTGCGAATTTGCGGGTTTGCGGTATACACACAAATGCCCAGATGCTTATTATCCTTGGCGAGATAGCCCTCAGATGATCCAGATCGTGATAATTCGGGAGGGCGCTCTCTAAAGGGGGCGGAAATTAGTGCGCAGGCGCTTAAATGTCGCATCCGACGGATCGCATAGTGGAGGGAAACCAAACCACCGAGGCGCTGCCGGGCCTTGGAAGACGAATATGAGCGAGCCTGGGCTGCAGAATCCTAGGTGTCGCGCGTCTGTCAACGATCCTTTTTGAAATTGTGGAAATGAGAAATATATAAGACAGGCTATTGATGTCCTTTGGGCTTGCTGTTTACATTCCAAGCCAGCCTTCTCTGGTGGTCGGCTTTTGGGGATACGCTCTCTTTACCCATACGCTCGTTTAGTTATCGACCTCGTTTTTAGTTCTGGTTTTGGTTTTAAACATTCGTTGCTGATACCCATCGTGATATTTGTACTTTCGTTCGAAAACAAGCAGGCATGTGGGCATTTCGGTGGGCTGCATTTTGCTTTTCGCTCTTTTCCGCAGCTTCCGCAACTTCTGGGGTTCAAAGTCGGAGCGATGCAAACACTTCTCAGTCGGATATGGTGGCGGCAGCGGTGGATGCTATGATGACGCTGTATGATAATACGACTGGTCTTTGGGATCCTAATGGCACGACAACGTCTTGGTGGCAGAGTGGTGTTGCGCTCTGGGCCCTCTCGGAATACATGATCAAATCTGGATCGAGCGACTATCTCGAACAAGCGGAGGCCACCGTTGATATTCAAAGAGCACCCCTCGCCTGGTGGCCGGAAGGAGGCGGTGATTTCCGCGCTGACAGCACTGACGACACCGGTTGGTGGGCTCTGGCCATGTTAAGCATGTACGAGCTCACTGGTAACCAGACGTATCTCGATATCGCCATCGAAGACGAAGAATACATGTGGAACTACTGGAACACCACGACATGTGGTGGTGGCCTCATCTGGAGCATCTCGGCACTGAGCTACCACAATGCTATCAGCAACGAGCTCTTCTTGGAGTTGACGGCTAAACTTCACAACCTAATCCCCGACGATACGAAGTACTTAGACCGGGCCTTGAAAGAGTGGGAGTGGTTCTCTAATAGCGGGATGATAAACTCGCAAAGCCTCATTAATGACGGGCTAACGGAAGACACGGCGTGCGTGAACAACAACATGACGACGTGGACGTACAACCAAGGCGTGATCCTGGGCGGCCTCGTAGAACTCTTCCAAGCTACCAGCGACTCATCATACCTAGACTCTGCGCGCGCGATCGCGGATGCGGTGGTCAACAGTACGCTATTGGTGCAAGACGGCGTGCTTACGGAGCCGTGCTCGGATGAGGAGTCGTGCGAGCCCAACGGCACCAATTTCAAGGGCATTTTCATGCGCGAGCTCGCTAAGCTAAACGCTGTGCTCGACGATGGCACGTATACGGACTTCATTGCGGAGAATGCGGACTCGGCGTACGCGAATGCGAGGAACGGGACGGATTTCTATGGTTTTCTTTGGATGGGTCCGTTTGATGTCGTTACGGTTGGGACGCAGGAAGCGGCGGTGCATTTGTTGACGGCGGCTTATTTGGGATGATCGGGGCTTTGGATAGAGTAGATTTGGAATTTAGCATGAGGTATAAGGATTTAGGAGCATTATTGCATAGTAAATGTTGAATGTCTCTATACCCAATTTCACCTTGTATATCAATAGCATTTGGGTTGGAGGGAGTTGGCCATCACGGCTTCAATCTGCTTTCAATAACGGTCCCAAGTCGGCGCCGTAGTAGACTAGTACCTATTTTAGCATACTACCTACTACTTCACACGATTCTAATTATGATGAGTATAATCATATACCACGAATATCCTACTATTAATCACTTTCTCTAGCTTTAGCTTTGGCTATTTCTAACATGGCGAGGATCTTATTGTTCTCCTGGGATTGGGCGATGTCGAAGACCGTCTTGCCAGAGTCATTCTTCACCGTGATGTCTGCACCGTGCCTCAGTAGACATTCAACAATTTCTTCGTGCTCCCATTCCGTGTTAAAGAAAAGTATAGTTGGCGACTCCTTTCTATAGAAGTGGTTAATGTCTGCTCCATGGGCAAGCATAAATTCCACTAGTTTAACGTTGTGGCACGCATTCGCCCAGTAGAATGGATCTAACACGCCTTCGCCAGCATGGGGGTCGGCGCCGTGCTCGATTATGACCTTGGCGCACTCGAAATACTCCACGTCGCCTAAACCGCCGAGCATGACACCGTCTGGAAACGAACAATTAGCTACTTTCGGCCTCTATGATAGTACCTGCGGAGTAAATCATGTCTTCACTTACTGTTAGACGGGGTAAGGAAATTAGGATCCGCTCCACCTTCGAGAAGCATGCGGGTTATTTCGACATCTTTCACTACCCTCGCGGCGACTATCAAGGGCGTACCTCCCGTATCTAGTAGACCGACCAACCTTCGGTAGAAGCGGATCTTCTTGTCAAACATATCTCGTGCCTCCGGTGGGACGTAGTCGTTCGGGTTAGCGCCATGCGTTAGGAGTAATTTGACAGATTGTTTCTGCTGATATACTATAGCTTGGTATAAAGGGGGGAACCCTGGAGCATATTTGTCAGTTCCAAAATTTGAGTGAGTATTAGGGGTTGGTTTGTAAAACCATGGTCAGGGTGAAATACCATGTTTGTTCCTTATATTCGGGTCGAACCCAGCCAGAAGGAGTAGACCGAGAGTCTGCGGATCATTCGATTCAATGGCTTGATGAACGAGATACGGACCATTGCTGAATCTGTTAAACTTCGATGCTAAAGCTTTGAGCAGATCTCCAAGGCCTGGCGCGTCTTCGGTCCTCTGGATCAGAGGGAAAATCAAATCGACAGATCCAGTTAAGGAGCACCCCCTCCTGAGTAGTAGAAGTGCCACGTCCGTGGCTTCGGACGAGAAAGCAACGTTTAATGGTGAACGTAGTTTGTTATCTCGTGCGTTTATATCAGCACCATTGTCAAGAAGAAGACCGGCAATTTCCGCATCATTGTATATCGCGCAGAAGTGCAATGCAGTTTGGCCATCTTGTGTTCTCTCGACCATAGAACGTCCGTTTGAAATGAGACACAGGATTTGATCTTTATTTCTAGCCCTCACTGCATCAATTAGAGTAGCTGGCTCACTGGAAAATGGATTGAGCAGTGTTTCGCCGGACGTATGCGTATTTACTTCACTCTCTTTGGGTGAGCTGGATGCTGAGGACTCTGGTAATTGGTCAAAGTATCTGTTCAAAGTGAATCCAACGTCAGTCGACTCGGATACAGATTGACGTCTTCCTCCAAAGGCTGACACGCTGGCGACATCATCCTCCATCCTTTTCCGTACTCTCTTTCCACTGTTTTTATTGCGTAGCTCAGCGACAAGTTTTATATAAACTTGATTGACCTCGCTCCTGATTTCGTCTTGACCTTTTCCCTCGAGAACTCTGTACTTTGAATTAGCATGCTAACTTCTTCTCAATACATGGGCAGTATGATTAGCTTTCGAAGAATACAGACCCATTGAGTGCTGATAAAGTGATATTTAAACTTGCTTTGCCCTCTTGTAATCTCTCCCTTAACGTCCGGATTTCACCCTTTCTCATTACCCACCCGACCATTCTTAACGGGCTCTTTCTCCCGCTCCCCTTTGCAGCTAGAGGCACCAAAAGTGCTCGGATTGATTGCATGCTGTCTTGACATAAGCTGAGGTATTCCGTCAAACTCGTCACCAGCGCAAGGTCTTCGGATTTTAGATTATGTCTAGCCCATGTATCTTGGATAGATACAAGAACGGCGGACAAATTCTGTATGTCGCGACGGATGTGTAGTATTTCCTCTGGGGCATCGGCCATCTCCTGGATGAGCGAAATGAGTGTCCTCGCCGTGGATGCGGCGAAAGCGACGACACCCGCGACGCTGGCGACCACAGACAGAGGGTCCGCCATTGTATAGAGGTCTCCCGAAGTTGTCTAATAAAATGAAATAGACTGCGATTTTCCTTAAGATTATATGATAAATGGTGGTAGAGTTGAGGTAGCATCTGACATGCCGCCCCCAATGAGGCTTAGAAGGATTTGCGGCAGTGTTGTCCCCGGTTCACGGTGCTTGTATAACTGCTAGGGTCTCAATAATATAGTGATATCATTGGCTAGACTTTGCTGTATTTTCTAATTTTATAGCGTAGCTACCTATAGGTGGCTATCGTTGGGGTATGCGCATGAGGTTATGCGGGACTTCCCGAAGCGAAGCTCACGACATATACGAATCGCGCAGACCAATTCTCACCAAACAAAAAAAAAGAAACCCATTATTTCCCAATTTCCTAAAAGTTTAGGCCTTCTAAGATATCTTCGAGCGATATAACCTTTTACTCGAGTTAATGAGAGCTTCATTCGCGGACGATTTCGTAACCCCATAGTCCGTCACCGAAATATCTGAGCCTGTACTGCTTCTCAGCCGGCTTCTCTTGTTCTCTAGCGATCCGATCCCGCTCCTCTTCTTGTCGTAATTCATATTCGCTAACGGCGCGAAGTGCGAGGGGTGTTAGAAGGTGAGCGGCGACTACCAACCTGATGAGTATATAGCTCACCATGATGATTGGTGCAATCGAGACGAGACTGAATGGTGGTTTGATCTATGCGATGGTTGGCGTTTGAGGTTCCTTTGACGCGGAAGCCTTGAGTGCTTATGCGATAGATTAGTTCTTGAGGTTTGGTTCTCTGGAATCTCTGGAAGTTGTATGCGTAAGATGAAGTGACAGGTACGAGTTCGCGTCCGTCAAGTCCTTATATATATAGGCATTATGATCGTATCGGAGATGTCCTTCATAGTCAACTTAGATATCGGAGGGGTGTAAGTTCGTGGCTGTCCATCTTGATACATAACCCCTGAATAACAAAGTTAGGTGTAAATGAGGCTTGAAAATTGTGTAAAGTTTAAAGTCTCCTGAATGTCAAGAAAGTTCAAGGTTGGGCTCTATTCCTAGACACAGCTCTTAGGTAGTGACAGCTTCTTATTTCTAGTATATGTCTGATGAATCACCTACGAACGATGCTATAGTTATAGGTGATGGGGCAAATAGCGGTGCTCTTGCCGAGTATGGATAGCTTTGAAGACAATTTTTTGATAGAAATTGTTTTTATTAGCAGGTATATATAGTATGTACCTACGACGTATTATAGCTGCTGAGCAATATGCTTTCGAAATTAAAGTAGTGCTGGTGATGTGGGTGTCACTGGAAGCAGGAAAACGAAGTGGGAGATATGGACTTCCCCAATCTGCGGTTAGCGTTTTTTAGTGGCCCGGCAGCCAATCGGCGTTCAAGTTCGGGTAACTCCGGACATTTTGAATATGGGCACTGATTTGTGCTAAATCTTCCAATCATCTCTACAAAATCCGTCGAGAGAAAATGTCCGAATTGGTGTAGTGGCTAACATTTGACGCTCTCATGATTTCGATAAATCTTGGATCCGTCAAGCCCGGGGTTCGATTCCCCGATTCGGAGTGTTCTTTTTTTGGTTGATTTTTGTTCAATCTTTGAGTTCAAATTACTCATGAGATATTCTCATTTTTTTTCGCGGATGAATAACTGGGGGGTTGGTCGCTACTGCTTTGAATTATCAAAATTGTAAATGTGGTAGCTCCCCCTCTTGTTTATTTTATTTTATTTACAGACCACTTTTTAGGGAAGGCAAGATCCATGTATGTCCGTTGGTAGAGCATATGACGTAACAAGATGGATTAATTTAGATAAGTTGTCTCGACACTATTGACTTACACGTGGACGTAGTAGAAAAACCTCGAGCCTTGAACCTTGACGCCGACGCTATGCGATACCCATAAACTTGCATCAATTGATGTTGCTTTCCCAGGTTCGATGTTTGACCTGATTAAGCCTGCGTACGACCTCCGCTCCCTGTCTTGACACCTTCTAACACGACGGCCCATGTGCCAGCCTCGCCTCCGTATCCGGTCTGGCCCGTGGCAATTCTGCGCATGAGAAGCGTGTCCTTGGCAACCGGAAGTCTCTTTCCTTCGCTGCCGTCTAAGCATTCCTTGAACCACTGCTCTTCCTGCGGGTCGAATGGTAGGCTAGTCAAGTCGAGTGCCTTCTCGCTTGCTCCCTCGTTGTGGGTAGATCCTAGTACGGAGAGAACGAGACGTTGGAATAGCTGGCGACGCATGAAATCGGCGTGCGATCGTGAGAACTGGAAGGCATCGACAACGCTGGATCGTGCAAGCGAGTCAAATAGCAATTCCAGTGCTGCGGACGACTGAATGATAGGTTGGACTGTGTGGTAATAGGCAAGCGGCAGACTGTAATCGCCATTTTTGGAATGTCGGACTAGTACGGTGATGATATCGTCTACAAAGTCTGGTTGCAGCGAGGGATGGGTAAGGTACTGAAGTGCAAGTTCAAATTGCAGCGCGTCCATATGCCATAAACCTTTCATGAAGATCTTATACTTCTTGGGGATACTAGCCCGTTGCGAGTATGCTTCGGCTTGACTGGTTCCGTTCTGCTCGTCGACGTCTAGAAGTATGTAGTAGACGACTGAGAGTTTGTGGTGGATGGTCGCATTCTTGCTTTCGCTGATATGTTCGTAAAGCTGTCGCAGAGCATCCTTATTCTTAGGAGGATAATGGCTGGTAGCTAGTTGAAGACGTAGAATTAGCACCCGGGTGAATATTGAAATGTCGGAATGACTTGATTAGGAGACGAGAGACTGTACCTTTCGAAAGATTCAGAGCTTTCAATACTCGGTCGATAAACAAGAAGCCCTCAAGACTTCGGCGGGAAGCTTCAAGATTTTGTGTGAAGCTGCGATTGTACGGAAACGGGTCTAAAGAACCAAAGATGCGGTCAAATTGCGAAGGCTCAAGCATTTTGGTCATGGTGAAACTTCGATTACGACGGGATAATTTGAAATACTTGAATTGAACGACTAGGACCTGATTTGAAAATCATGAATGTGAAAAAAGTCGAGCTATGATTCGATACCTTGGTACATTTGAGTAGAAATGCCTTGCCATGCGCCGGTAATTTGTCGGAATATTATTTAACAGTCGCGTCTTCAATCGCACCTGTCAGCTTGTACGACGCGGTGGATGAAGAAAAGCAGGAGCTTGGCGGGCGATTTGCTGGCTTAGTAATAACTTTAAGTTTGGCGGGGGTTGTGGGGTGAGGGTTGTTTATGTTTACATCCTGCCTAGCTGAATTCGGTATTTGGTACCTGAATTTACATATTTCATCATTATCGACTTATGAAGCCGTGATATTCACTTGACGACGACGATAGACCCGATTAATAACGACAAAAATAAATGTGATATCCGTGCGACGCCATTTTAACTTTTGAAAACAACCTAATTGCACTGCTCGTACCCTTAGCTGCCCTGAGCCGATAACAATCGACAACTACAATTAAAAATGTCCACACGTCCGACTCGTCGCGCTGCCGCAGCGCGGCGTACCGCTATTATTGAATCGGACGACGAAGAAGATGTTGGAAACACCACTCGAAGAATAAAGGAGGAAGAAAGTGAAGAGGAATTTGCACCCGAGACTTCCACCGCCAAAGCTTCGCGCCGCCAAACACAAAGTAAAAGGAAGTCCACAGCACCAGCAACACCCCGCGCAAATCGTTCACGAAAGAGTGTCGCACCCCAGACCCCTCTCGAATCTAGCGAAACCGCGGACCCGGATCAGTCTGCTGCTACTATCCTCAGCCCGGATTCAACAGTTAAAAAGCCCGCCCCTAGAAAACGGAAGAGCGTTGTGCCGCCCCAACCTAGCAAAGAGGCTACTCCCGAGAGCCAGCCTGATAGTCAACCTCATATGCCCACGCCCGCCCAATCCGAGGAACCCTCCGAGCTCCATGGCACGCCCTTAGCTGATATCACCAGCCAGAGTATTAACGAGCAACTGGAGTCCGCAGATGAGACCATCACTCAAGTTAAACCTATCCGGCCGATGGATACCATCCTGGAGAGGCCTATGGATATTGTCCTGAAGTCGCGCAAGATGGCAATGCCAGTAGTTGAAGAGACGGGGCCTAAGGCTCGTATCGTCATCACATATCTGATCTTGACTAACTTCAAGAGTTACGCTGGACGACAAGAAGTTGGCCCCTTCCACTCTTCCTTCTCCTCGGTAGTTGGACCCAACGGTTCCGGAAAATCGAATGTTATCGATTCGCTTCTTTTCGTCTTCGGATTCAGAGCTAGCAAGATGCGACAGGGAAAAATCTCAGCCTTGATTCACAATTCTGCTGCTTACCCAAATCTTGATCACTGTGAAGTAGCAGTACACTTTCAGGAGGTTATGGATTTGTCTGGTGGTGGAACGGAAGTAATTCCTAACTCGCAGATTATCATATCGAGAAAGGCCTTCAAGAACAATTCGAGTAAATACTACATCAACGGCGGCGAGTCCAATTTTACCACAGTGACAACTCTCCTCCGAGACCGGGGGATCGATCTTGACCATAAACGTTTCCTCATTCTGCAGGGTGAAGTCGAGTCGATTGCTCAGATGAAACCTAAAGCTGCCAACGAACATGAAGACGGTCTACTAGAGTACCTTGAGGATATCATTGGTACATCTAAGTACAAGACTCCTATCGAGGAGGCTGCAACGGAAGTCGAAACCCTCAATGAAATCTGCATGGAGAAGAGCGGACGTGTCCAACACGTAGAAAAGGAGAAGAACAGCCTTGAGGATAAAAAGAACAAAGCTCTGGCTTATATTCGAGATGAAAATGATTTGACCCTGAAACAGTCGGCACTCTACCAACTCTACATCAGTGAATGCAACAACAACGTGAGCGTCACTGAAGAAGCCATTAGCCAGATGCAAGCTCAGCTCGACGACGAGCTTGAGAAGCACCAAGGCAGTGAACAGGTCATAAAACAGCTACAAAAAGCCTACGCCAAGGGATCCAAAGAATTTGAATCTCAGGAAAAGCATGTCCAGAGCCTCGTCAAGGAAGCGGCTAAATTCGAGCAAGAGAGGGTGAAGTTTGACGAGAAGCGGAAGTTCTTGACCGACAAACAGAAGAAGCTGGAAAAGACAATTACCAATGCCGAAAACTCGACGACCGAAGCCGAGGAAACTATCGAACAGTGTACCGAGGAGATCGCCTCACGTTCCGAAGAGATCACAGCCCTTGAGCAGCGCGTGCTCAAAGAAGAAGCCGAGCTTACAAAGATACGAGATAGCCTCAAGGGGAAAACGCAAGTGTTTTCGGATCAAATCGCTGTTAAGCAGAAATCTCTCGAGCCCTGGAAAGAGAAGATCAACCAGAAACAATCCGCTATTGCCGTTGCCGAGTCTGAGATGGCCATCCTTGAAGAGAAAGCTAACGCTGGCGCCGTTGCCCTCGAGGAAATGCAGACTAAGATCGCCAACATCGAAGAAGGTCGTACGACTAAGCTCGCTGAACTTAAAGAATGCCAAGCCGAGAAGGCGAAATTGGAGAAGGAAGCGAAAAAAGTCGAGGCTGACCTTGAGAGCTTAGCTCAGATGGAGCCAAATGTTCGTTCGAAAGTGTCAAATGCTAGGCAAAAGGCAGACGAAGCGAGATCCAATCTCTCTCAGAATCAAAACCGTGGTAATGTACTTACGGCATTGATGCGAATGAGAGAGTCTGGACGAATCGATGGATTCCACGGACGCCTTGGCAATCTTGGTATCATTGATGAGAAATATGATATTGCTATTTCCACGGCATGTCCTTCCCTCGACAACTTCGTTACCGATACGGTAGAAGCCGGTCAGCAATGCATAGAATACCTCCGAAAGACTAATCTTGGAAGAGGTAATTTCATATGTTTGGACAAGCTTCGCAAGCGCGATTTACAGCCTATCCAGACCCCAGAAAATGCGCCACGCCTGTTTGACCTGATCAAAGCTAAGGAAGACAAACTCCGGCCTGCTTTTTACCATGCGCTTCAAGACACTTTAGTCGCCAAAGACTTAGCCCAGGCGAACCGAATCGCTTACGGCGCTAAGAGATGGCGGGTAGTGACACTTGATGGAGAGCTCATCGACAAGAGCGGTACCATGTCCGGAGGAGGAAGCACTGTCAAGAGAGGTCTGATGTCGAGCAAACTTGTGGCTGACACGTCTAAGGAGCAAGTCGCCAAACTTGAAAGCGCTCGTGACGATATTGAGGCGAAATTCCAAGAGTTCCAGGACCACCAGCGGGAACTTGAGTCCCGTCTTAGATATTTGAAGGATCAGATTCCTCAGCTCGATACTAAGATGCAAAAGATCGGCCTTGAGGTGCAGAGTGCCGAGAAAAACCTTGTGGATGCCCAGCGACGCGTCAAGGAGCTAAGCAAAGAACACCAGCCCTCACAGACTGATGATAACAGAGTGGCCGCACTACAGAAAGAAATTGCTAAGTTAAACAAGGAAGTGACTAAGCTTCATGCCGAAACCGAAGGTGTGGAAGCCGAAATCAAGGAATTGCAAGATAAGATCATGGAGATCGGTGGTGAGAAACTTCGTGCTCAACGTGCCAAGGTCGATGCTATCAAGGAGGAAATATCATCTAGCAACGAGGAAATGTCTAACGCCGAGGTCAAGAAGGCGAAGGCAGAGAAGTCTAAAACGAAGCTCGAGAGAGACCACGCTAAAGCGACCAGAGAGTTAGAGACTGCCGTGCGCGATCTCGAAAAGCTCGAGGAAGAGGTCGAGAACCAAGGTAGCAAATCCGAATCCTTAAATGCTCGTGTCGAGGAGGCCGAGGCGGAACTCGCCGACAAGAAAAAGGAATTGTCTACGCTGAAGGCCGAACTAGATGAGAAGACATCAGAGCTCAACGAAACCCGGGCGGTCGAGATCGAGATGCGGAACAAGCTAGAGGAGAATCAAAAAGTGCTCGTCGAGAACCAGAAGCGTCTGCGCTATTGGGATGAGAAACTCAATAAGCTTGTGCTCCAGAATGTCAGCGACCTTAGCGGCCCACCGCTAGCTAAGAAACTGGTTCAAAAGGAAGGCCAAGAAGAGTCTACGGAAAACCAAGAGGGAGAACAGCAAGAACAGGGGCAGGAACAGGAACAAGTGCAGCAGCCTGAAGAGCTTCCGCGGTTTACGGAGGATGAATTAAAGGATATGGACAAGGATACCCTGAAGGCTGAGATTGCTGCTCTCGAAGAGAAGACGCAGAATGTCAACGTCGATGTTAGTGTCTTATCGGAGTATCGCCGCAGAGTTGAAGAACACGCAGCTCGTTCATCCGACTTGGCAACCGCTGTTCAGCAACGCGATGCTGCCAAGAAGCGGTGCGACGACCTACGACGCCTCAGATTAGAAGGTTTCATGGAAGGCTTCAGCACCATCTCTCTCCGACTGAAGGAGATGTACCAGATGATCACAATGGGTGGCAATGCCGAGTTGGAACTTGTCGACAGTCTGGATCCCTTCAGCGAAGGTATTCTATTCTCCGTTATGCCGCCCAAGAAGAGCTGGAAGAACATCAGCAATCTCAGTGGTGGTGAGAAAACGTTGTCTAGTCTTGCGCTAGTATTTGCTCTGCACCATTATAAGCCAACACCATTATACGTCATGGACGAGATTGACGCTGCTCTGGATTTCCGAAATGTGAGTTCTTTCCCCGCCCTCCACATATCGCAACGATTCTGTTTTATAGGTTGCTAACAACAATATGCTTAGGTGTCAATTGTGGCGAATTATATCAAGGAGCGTACCAAGAACGCCCAATTCGTCGTCATCTCTCTACGAAACAACATGTTCGAGCTCGCCGCTCGGCTGGTTGGCGTTTACAAGGTTAACCACATGACCAAGAGCGTAACAATAGAGAACCGCGATTTTATTACCCGCAGCGTACCGAGGCACCACAACGGAGGCCAGACAGTGGGCTTGTGATGATGAAGATGAGGGACGAATTCCGGCTGACAGCTTAGTGCTTATGTAATGATTGAAATGAACGGGCTGCGATGATTGGGATGGGGAATGAACTGATGCCTGGTTAGTCATGGAATTGATAACGGAGGCGCGTTGTCATGAAAACGAATGAATATCCAAAGACGGACCTTAGCCAGGTCTGTCTAAAATGAATATATATTTTGATTAACTCTAAAATCTGTAGCTTTGTTTGTGACATTGCACATATTTTCAGTGCCTTTTTATTATATCGTATAGGTAGCCTGCTGACATTTCAGGTAGTTGAAGGATATCATGACGCACGGTGTGTCCCAATTCTACCTTGATAGAAGTAAGCGCACCAAAACAAATGCTAATCTAGGTAATGTATAGAAGAAACAAGAATATTAGATTCTGTCTCTATTAATTATTTTCATTTAAATTCAATATTTTTTATTCAATACTAGGTAGCAACAGACGGGTTCCCCCTATTCAACCTTTGAACCGTACAGTACCCATATCCGATCCACACTGCCCCTGTCTCCGCGCTCTAAGCTTACAAACTCGGCCATTCCCGTAACCGGACACAGAGAAGTCAGGCTAGCTTATAAGCCAACTATACAAACCATTCCACCATCCTGCAGGGCACGTGGTCTAGGGGTATGACGTCTGCTTCGCACTGATCTTGGTTTGGAGATGAGCTATGAAAACCGTAGTAATCATCTTTGTATACCGATCTACAGTGGTATGCTGAAGGTCCGGGGTTCAATTCCCCGCGTGTCCAAAATTTTTGCTTTTTAGATAACCGATGAGTTAGTAAAAGGCGGTAGTTATGATATTTTGACTCTAGACTTGTTGTTTTGGATTTTTCTGGATTGATCGGAAAGTGCGACGGTAAATTTGTGGGCGTCGGGAAGCTACCTGGGACGTGGATACTTAGGTACACCCCCTAAAGTTTACCTAACCATTCACATACCTATTCAATAATCATGCGTGCAAAGATTAAGAGCCTGGTTTGCATGGCTTTGGATAGATTTTGGTGTATCACATTTTCTTTGGAATCGTGAGCATTTATTCTATAATTTTAGATCGTGTTGCATGGGATAGTCCTGAAGGCGAAGTTGAAAATCGTAAGCAACGGACTAAGTAACCCGGATCCCATACGGTTGGATATCTGAGGTGCATTGAATTTCTAATATATGCCCCAGAAACTAATGGTCACTCATGTGGAATCACATAGCACAGGATCGTACAGCATGTATGGCTAAAGACAAGAGGTTGCTCATCATGGCAATATGACTATTCATTCATAGAAGTCATTATCTGGAAAATCATGCCGAAAACCGTTTTTCATGCAAAGCGAAACCATTTCCGATGACCTGACTCATCCCAGACCCTATTCATTCCCCGAGACACCGTAAAGAAACCATTTAGGCAACCTTGGCAGTCTGGGTGGGAGTCACCTTCTTGCCATCCTTGTTGTACCGCACACGAGGGGGAGGAGCTCGGTTACGGCGACCCTCGCGCGATCGGACACTAGAGATATTATTGTTAGCGGATACTGTTCGTTCGGGCGGTAGGGGTGGGGGAGGAGCAATATATAGAGATATATCGCTTCGAGGTTCGACCAAGGCTCTTCTCAGACGCATACGCAGCCCTAAAGAGCGCGTAGTCAAACTCCCGATGGGAGGACGTACCGGACGATCTTGCCGTGGATAGCGCAAGAGACACAGTACTGCAGCTTGAGGTACATCTTGGGAACCGTGTACTCGGAGAAGACGGAGGCATCCGAGATATCACCTGTGATTTAGTCTGTTAGCTGAATTCTTATCACATCACACATTCGCGTTATGCGTATGGTAGAGGAGGGTTGGGCAATGCTGTGAGAATAATAAGAACATACGGATAGCTGCAGACTCGACCATGTTGCGGATGGTGAAGCGCTTGATTGCCTTATCCTTGGGAGTGCATCGCGAGCAGTTGCTGCAGCGGATAGGCTTGGTGTGGCCGCGGCCCTTCTTGTTGCGGCCGTTGTTCTTTCTCTTCTTGACCATGTTGACGGTGTTCTATTTGATGCGATGTTAGATATGCGATTCAAATATTTCGATTATTTGAATAATCGAGAATCTCGTTTGGCGGGTGAGGAGGGGGTTGGACATACAAATTGTGGTTGATGGAAGTTGTCGAAGGGAAAGAAAGTGGTTCGTGATTTGGAATCTAATGTTGAATTTTGGTGGGCAAAAGTTTTGGCTAGTCGGAAATGTCCAAAGGTGCCCCACTGACACAGGAAATTGAACGAGCCAATAAGAAAACAATTTGAATTCGGCGGGTGCAAGTCGTACCAGGTACTAGCGTAAATCTAAGCAAATACTACAGGGTTAGCGTATGAGAAAACCCTAGCACGTGATGAATTATCTGACAATCAGCATTGATTTACCTGAGTTTTGCCAGGACCCACCACACTGCAGCGTACCTTATCCAACTCTTGAGGCTCCTCCCACCTCGAACTTTTTCTTTCCTTCCACAAACCAATTTCTATCTTCGTGGTGCTTAGGACGGCAATAGCAATATTGTCTAGGTACGTCTAACATTCGCCGGAATACCCTCAAATACACCTCTATCGTCTTCCCATATCTTCCACTCATCATGGCATTCTGGATTTTGGATGCGATTGCAATGTTCGCCGAATCGTGATGATGAGGCGCATCTTGCATTTGTCGCAAATATTCACAGGATCGCCTTCCACACCATACTACAATATAACACAATCCAACAACCTCCAACCGATCACTCTCGTCAAATAAACTACAATACATAGACATCTAACAATAGTTCAACAGGCAACATGCAGATCTTCGTCAAAACCCTCACGGGTAAGACTATCACCCTTGAGGTGGAGTCTTCCGACACCATCGACAATGTCAAGTCCAAGATCCAGGACAAGGAGGGAATCCCCCCTGACCAGCAGCGATTGATCTTCGCCGGAAAGCAGCTCGAGGATGGCCGAACCCTCTCCGACTACAACATCCAGAAGGAGAGCACCCTCCACCTTGTGCTCCGCCTACGTGGTGGTGCCAAGAAG
Source organism: Annulohypoxylon nitens (assembly GCA_022496965.1). NCBI lineage: Eukaryota > Fungi > Ascomycota > Sordariomycetes > Xylariales > Hypoxylaceae > Annulohypoxylon > Annulohypoxylon nitens. The sequence continues at coordinate 105,074 of MU386661.1, read as the reverse complement.
CGCAAGAAGAAGGTGTACACCACCCCCAAGAAGATCAAGCACAAGCGCAAGAAGACCAAGTTAGCTGTTCTTAAGTACTACAAGGTCGATGGCGATGGCAAGATCGAGCGTCTCCGCCGCGAGTGCCCCGCCGATGGTGTAAGTTTTGCCATACACACCCTCTTCGGCTAATGTCTACGATGCTAACACGATGCCAATAGTGCGGTGCTGGTGTCTTCATGGCCGCCATGCAAGACCGACAATACTGTGGCCGATGCCACCTCACCTATGTTTTCGACAAGCAGTAAACGCCTCTTGAATCGACTTTGCGAGGAAATGGGCTTATGGAAAGGAACATGGGAACGGGGTTCACGGTGTTATCATGATAGGACATAGATGACATGGCTCGGTTCGGATAAATAAACGTCGTAAAAACACTCGTTGCGTTTCTATTATGTGATTTATTATGTGCGCTTTGGATTCCAGTATTAAGTCTTGACAGGATTATGCTGCTGTGTACTGGAGCCCTCCGGCTTCTGTCTTGTAATCTATGGCAATATTCAGGTGAGAAGACGAGCTATGGAATAAGCGCCCTCTACTGTGAGCCTGTCTGTTTGTCTATGTTTGTAGACGATATCTTCAACTACTTTAGTGAGACCAAGTTAGGTTACTGGCAATATTCTTTTCATTTTCGTCGATGGTTGAGTCCATCTCTAGCTCAATATCTATAGCATTCATCCCAATCCCTTCCAAGAATGCATTCATAAGATCTTTTTACCCTCTTCAGGGCATTTATGTCATGAGTCCCATACCGCATCAGCCGTAAACCATTCTATTCTTAAACCCACCAAGGCACTTATTTCATGCCAGTAACCGTTGTCATACTCATCCTAGTTATTAGGAAACCCGGCCCGCAAGTTCTCATACTTGGTATGCGGGTACATAATGCAATTCGGCGTGCGATCGAGCGCATAAGGCCCGCCAAACGCATCAACCACATTCGCGATCAAGCTCTGTCCGCCCTCCTTGTCGGCACTGCTCTCCCACCACATAGCCCCTCCGAGCCGCCTTTCCTGCCTCACGTAATATGCCTTGCGCCGTGCCATGTCCACAGTGTCGTAGCTAACCAGCGTCCGCGTCGCCGGGGAGTAGCAGTAGCTGGCCCCGGCCTCGCGGTCGATGTGCTCGGCGGCGCCGGGCAGAGGCAGCTTCTTGTAGTCGTGGACCCCGTTCTCCCACGTGCCCTCGCCCACGCCAGAGTACGGGGCCCCCGGGCCGTCGGTCCCCTGGAACGCGCGTCCGTACAACGGCATGCCGAGGACGATTTTCGAGGGGTGCACCCCGCGGGATATGTAGTAGTCGACCGCGCCGACGGTGCTGAAGGGCGTGGAGCGCGGGTTAGAGTTGCTTGGGAACAGGTTCGCTTGGTGCCCTGACGTGGAGTCCCAGGACCCCGCGAAGTCGTACGCCATCAGGTTCCAGAAGTCCAGGAGTCGGTCCATGCCCGCGATGTCTAGTTTGCTGTAGTTCTGCGCGCCGGCTGGGCAGGCGACGGTTAGCTCGAAGTGGTAGGGTGAGGGCAACGTGTGGCTGTAGTTGTCCATGGCCTCGCGCACGGCGCGGAGCAGGGCGACGAAGTCCGAGGCTTCGGAGGGAGATTGCGGGTACTCCCAGTCCACGTCGATGCCGTCGAAGCCGAGGTTCTTGATTAGTTCGACGCAGGAGTTGGCGAAGTTGGCCCGGCCTTGCGGCGTGGATGCGGGTTGCTTGAAGTTGCTGCTGTACGTCCAACCGCCCACGGAAAGCAATACTTTGAGATTCCGGTTCCTCCGCTTTAGCAGGTTGAGCTGTTTTAGGCACCCGTACAGGTTGGTGCCGACATCGTTCCAGCTGTCGCCCTCCCAGTGAATGTCCGTGTCGGCCCATGTGTCAGTGAGGTAGACCTCGCCGGATTCAGGGCGCACGTTGGCGAAGGCATATAGGATGTGGGTTAGCTTGTCGACGGGCAGGTCTTGCGGCCGGTGCTTCCGGCCATAGATAGCCCAGTTGACGAAGTAAGCTACCGTGCGGAATTGTTCTGGTCCGCCTCCCATTTTGATTTCTGCTTCTGTTTTTGTTTCTGCTTCTTTTTGAATGTTTGGTGGGAAAGTGAAATAGTCTGAAATAAGACGATGAGGAGCTGTCAGGAGATCGGATGAGATGTGGTTCGAAAGCAGGGAGGGGTAGAGATGTGTAAGTAGAAAAGATGCTAATAATACCGTCACAGGTAGGATATAATAGAAAAGAGGTCTGAAATTAGGCATATACTAGATTTCTGGGAGACTTATGATTCTTATAAGTTTCAATGTTTCTACCTAGCTGTCTCGAGATGAGCAGGATCTGGTTCTAGTTCAGGTTCAAATTCAGGTCAAGCTGTGTGGCTTGGAACAGCGTACACCTGGGCAGAGTGGCGATGCACAAGAGGTACCTCGCAGCTTGGGAGCTTTGCTGTATCCCAATCAGGTTTGGATATTCATGCAAACAATCAAGTCATGACTAGACTCATTGGTCAAGACAAGCTTGTTAAAATTCCATCTGGATAACACGGCAGCCAAGCAGCTACACGAAAGAGGAAGAAGTACGTAGTACGTATGGTACTTCAAGGTTTGATGTACCTTGAAGAGGTGGAGATTTGGAGATTTGGAGACCTCCGATGACGATCGATTGACTGAAAGAAATAGCCGAGAGACATCCTGACATCCACTAGGGGGCTAGGGGGTGTAGATCTTGCGTAGCACTGTGGCTGTACAAGTGGCGCTTCTGTAAATACCCGTGGACCCATACAGAATGAGTGGCAGCATTGGCAGCATTGTGGCTTGCCACCGTACCAAAATTTCAGGGGTATTCCCAAAATAAACTATTTTATCCTCCCGCTCGTCACATTCTTCATCCGCTTCATCTTCATTCTCGAGCCATTCACATTCATCGTCGTCAGCAGTGTCAAAAGCATCCATGGATGGAAAGATAGGTAGGTACCTGTGTAGGTTTTAACTGTATGTAAATAGACAAGGGCTATGTATATATTGTACGCGAAACTTTAGGTGCAAATCACCCAAGGTCTATCCATGATCACGACAGGACACTACCTTCATCATCAAGGTAATACCAAAGCCTTCCTTCCGTACCAGAAAGCTGACATCAATGGATGGCATCATGATATGAATATGAGGAAAGTATAACCCACGCAAGTAAATAACATTGATAGAGATACCTAGTAGCATCGTGACAACTCAACGGAGCTCCCATCCTCCCATCTACAACATTGAACATCAATATTACCCATTCTTTGGTTCATTTGCCTTGCAATCAACCCCAATCCCGACACATTCAGAATTCGACATCATGGCCAATTAGGAAAGTCTTCCAGTCGAGCTGAAGCTGCTCATTTTTGAGTTTGTCGTAAAAATACCAGATCGTCACCGCTGCATAATACCTAGAAGCGAGGATGACGATCGTCGTAATCATCGCCTATCTTTATATGCTTCCGTTTCTAGAAGTTGGCAACGCGTCTTCGAACACAAGACTTTCTATGGCCTAGTGCTGCGTCAGTACGACATCCCACAATTCAAAAAGATTCTCAACCGTGAGCGAAGATCAATGCTCCACTAGATCTGGCTACGCATAGAGCTTCCACGGTACGGCTGTGACCGCTGTAGCTCGCGCGAGACAAACATCGAAGCAGAAACAAACAACAGGATCTTCACATCCTCTATATGGAATCTCTTTTCCATCCTGGCTGCATGGGGATCTACGGACAAGTCTTTTATCAACAAGTCAGGCCTGAGTCTAATGTTGAGCGTCTATTCTCCGAGTGACCGAGACCACCACTTTCGAGATCATCGTTTCGATGATGACAACCAAACATACTACGACTACCCTCCCATACTTCACCATGATCCATATCATGGTTGGCATCATGGCCAACAGGTCCGTCCCAGTCTCAACGCCAAACAGAGATTGTTTGGCCAACCTCTCCGTCTCGACTTCGGCTCAATTGGCGCAACCAATATTCCGTCACTTCCAAAGGTAGACTTCATAACCAGTCTAGTTATCCCCAGACAGTTCTACAGACCAATCCCGAATATGGACATAATTCTCAGGAGTCTGCCAAGGTTGACAACCTTCCGATATGAGCCATGGTATCCCATCACTACTGATCGCGCATGGATTCACGAATCCAATCTCATGGCAATCCTAGAGGCCCTACCCCAAACAGTCACAAGATTCTCAGGTTACAAGGATTCGAACGGTGCTCTTAACACGGGCATTACAGAAATAGTCTATCCAAGCCCGGGCCTGAAACTGTTTCACATAAGTAAAAGACTCAAGGAGCTCGATATTTCATTTCTTATAGACGCTAAGTCGTTCTTTGTCCATTTTACCGATATCAAGAAGAATGACATGGATTTGTGGGATAATCTCGAAGGTCTCACCATGACATCTCGTGTATTCGTTCAAAGAGCAAGATCGGCAGACATCGACGAACTACTGATAGCCGCTGCCCAAGCCGCTTATAGAATGCCAAATCTTCAGATGATGGAGTTGTGGTCCGGTAAACGAGGCGAAGGTCGCGTCTTTCGCTACACCCGTTTTAAAGACAACTCTTTAATCGAATGGTACGATTCAGGCCCCCCAAGTCCATATGTAAGAACAAACGTCAAAAAAGCTTGGAAAAAGGTTGCAGAAAAGTACATCCGCGGTCAGCTTGCTTTCAAAGGTCACTGGATACCACAGCAGTCCATCAAGTCCCGTGCATCTGTTCTTCCCTACTTGATGAGGCGCGATAGAACTTTGACATCCGGATCTCTTCAACAAATACTTTGGGAAACCGCGGAATTGAGGCGTGTAAGAGATCAACCACCACTAGATCATACTGCCCATACAGTTTGATAGTGACCATAGAACTTAATTCACCACGATGTTCACATAATTCGCGATGTATTTTCAAACGAGTCTGATTGAGGTATTGTGAAGTACCTAAACAGAAAGGAAACACGTTGGATTTTAATTGAAACGAGAGTCTGATAGTGATATCTACCTAATGCTCAGTTAGACCTTAGCGATGATGTCTGTGAAGACTCGGCCCTTTTACCAAATGACTCCTTTCACTCAAGACACCGATTTCGTATTCGTTTACTCATCCTTCAAGTAATTCGCCGTAATTCTATTTCTGCTGCTGGCGGCGTGAATCTAAGTAGCGTCTTCAGCTCTTATCTGTCTAATTGGTTTAACTAGGGATGGGGCCTTCGTCGCTTGGATGTTTGTTTCCGACTTGAGCCTCCTCTTCCTCGATTCTCGTAGGCTTCCCATTCTGCTGCTTCGTGGCCCTTCCTCCAAAACCCCATCCGATTTGGCCTGCAACGTATATCGAAGTATGAAGCTAGAAAGTAGTAAGCAACTAGAGAGCATGACCATATAGAGAAAGAGTTATTACATACGTCTTCAGCCCATGTCCAGACTAATCCTGGATTCTTTTGAAATAACCTTCCAGAAGCTACGATATCTAGGGGTGGATCGTCTGCTCCAGAACCGCCCACAAGTAGTTTCTCAGCTAGTGTTCCAGTTGTAATACTACCCACAGTCATGACGAGAAGCTTATCACCGACAGCTTTCTTTATGGCCTTAGCAAAAGGAGCCTGGTACCCCAGCCCCGGCTTGATCTTTTGTAGGGGGTGATTTCCGCCGCTCGAAACGTCAATCACGTCGACGCCCCTCTCCGCAAAAAGTCCAGCCAAGCGTACCGCATCAGCTGGCTTCCAACTGTCTCCCTGATACCCCTCGACGCCCTCCAACCAATCCGTTGCGCTGATCCTCACGAATAGGGGCATAGTCTCTGGCATGACACTCCTCATCTCGTCGACCAGCTCTAGAACAAGCCTAACCCGATTCTCGAAACTCCCGCCATACTCGTCAGTCCGGTGATTACTCGCCGGCGACAAGAACTGATGCAGCAAGTACCCATGTGCGGAGTGCAACTCCAGCACATCAAAACCGGCCTTCACAGCCCTCTCCGTCGCATCCCTCCAATCACGCTTCAGCTGAATGATTTCGGGCACAGTAAACGCCTTTGGAATAGGATGGTCTTCTGCATACGGGATAGGGCTAGGGGCTAGCACATCGTCGGGCCAGCCACCTACCTCGCGCGTAGCGACATAGCCTCGGTGAAGCCACGGCGCCACGCATGATCCTTTGCGTCCTGAGTGCGCGAGCTGCAGACCGATACGCTGACCTTGGGAGTGCGCGAACTCTACGTGCTGCTGTAGCCCGGGGATGTGGGCGTCGCTCCATAGACCGCTATCCTGAGGGGTGATGCGGCCGCGGGGTTGGACCGCCGTGGCTTCGACGAAGGTGAGACCTGGCTAATGGGGGGCGTGTAAGCAGCGGGGTCAATAGTAAGATGTGGCGTTTTGCGGGAAATGAGGAGGAAAAAAGTGGAAAGGAGGCGGAGGAGCAGGAAGAAGTGCGGACTTGCGGACTTACCCCGCGTTGCACGATGCCGCCCAGATGCGTTGTGTGCCACAGCGTATGCAACCCGTTCTCTGCTGAGTATTGGCATAGGGGAGAGACGACGATGCGGTTCTGAAAGGCGACGCCACGGATCTTTAAGGGCGTGAAGAGCTTGGGAATGGGACTGCCATCTGGTTGCGGGTTCACGGCGGTCCCGGCTGGCGGATTCTGGACCGGGGTGTAAAATGGGACCCCCTCGGCTGGTGTATTGGGTATATTTTTGGTAACCATGTATGCACTGATCTCTTGCCCTGGTATGTAGGTAACTGAGAGTGAACAAGCTGCAGTATTTAACAAGCTATATAAAGTGGAGGATAAAGTGATGTGTCGTCGAATCCACCGCTGGATTTGTAATCACGGTGGTAGTAGTAGCCGCTTCGTTGCAACGGTAGAATACCACTTGAGTAGGAACCAAACAAAATTAATATGAAAATTGAGATAAATGCACCTAAATGTCCGAAGTTCGCTGGCTTTTATCCCGTGTTGCCAAGGTCTTCGGGATGATATCATGTCTCTCCTCTATGCCATCACGTCACTGAGGACTCCTCACCCGTGTCTCAACACGGACCGATCTGGCCACAATGACTTCTGTTACTAATGACTTCCGTTACTAGTGACTACAATGTAACGCAAACTACAACTCTTGCTTGCTCATATACTACTTACCTAAATATGCTTATTCACATACACACGTCCTTTACGTATTGGAAACATCTCAAAGGTCTGAGTCGGCGATCGTCCATACACCGGATGGATATTTATTACCTACTTGTCGTAATATTTTTTATTATATACCTAGGTATGTAATTGTATATATTGCTTCAACCACTGGGAGAAAACTTCATAAAGGCTTGGTAATGCTGCCAGGCTATCTTCTACGTACCAGACAACCACACCCCCCTCACTAGGTACTTAATCGTATAACCACAGGTTATTCTTCCATAATGAATAAATTTCTTGGTAATCCGGAGCGGTCTCGCGCCTCTGATAGCCAATTCTTCCAGTATGCTTGTATCTACAGCGCTATTCCACTTGGGATATGTACCCTTGGAGGCTTATTGGCGCCGATGTTCTTCCCACCCTTGTCGCCATCCTTGACTGCAGAGGAAACGGTTCAATATTACCGCGATCATGAGAAGGGCATACAGGCCGGCGCCGTATTGCTGCAATGGGCTAGCGTCTTCTACCTAGCTTTTACTATAGCTATCTCCAACCAGCTGCAGCGTATCCCCAACTTACACTATACCGTCAAAGCTCTCCAAGTAGTCGCTGGTGGCCTTTCATCACTCTGTTTTCTCTTCATAGGGATTGTCTTAGCCCTCGCAAGTTATCGACTCAAACGCAACGTCGAGATCACCCAGGCCCTAAACGACTTATTCTGGTTTCTTACAGTCATGGCTTCGCCTCCTTTCATTGCACAGTACTTTGCCTTCGGCTATGCCATTCTTACGGACAACAGTACTAGACCTCAGTTTCCAAAGTTGGCAGGAGTTTTGAACATGATAGTCTGTGTTTTATTTATACCCCAATCAGTTTCCGTGCATCTCGTCAAGACCGGACCTGTGGCATGGGACGGGGTTGTGTCTTTCTGGATTCCACTGGTGCTATGGGACCTCTCGTTGGCGTTAGATTTCATATGTCTTATACGGGCCATGTCTCTTTCGATCAAGACACATGTTAGCGAGGAAGTCGTCATAGACTGAGTTTACGAGGGTATATGGAATATCCCCGAGTTTATTGAAGTGATGGAATTGAGTGTATAGGGAAAAGCTAGGTACTCATTGTGCATTGAACTTATAACTTAAGGCAATCAACCAACCTCTTCTACTCCCCTAATTAGAAGAATCTCACTCGTAGTACCACTAAAAAGGTACAGATCCCTAAAATCCATGGAGCTAACACACTCGCTGCTAGAGCAAGATGCCTCCTCACTTTCATATTGACTCGTTTTCTTAGAGCCTCGGCATCATTCAGCTTCGGAAACGGCACATTCGGTAGTGGTTTTTCCAAGAAATCACATATAGGCTCCCATCCTTCCCCCATGCGATACTCTAGTAGCTGGCCGGGTGGCACTCGTTGACGTATCCTGCAGTGGTGCTGGTCGTATAGTATCCTTGCTTTCCGTGGGAATGTGCTGATGCTCGTGTACTCGAGAAAGCCTGTCATGATCTTTCTTATTGCTTGACCAAAGAAAGGGTCGAAGAATTGACCCAAGTAGTTAAAGGCTAGTTGTGACGGGAAGCTCCAGTATATTCTCACAGCTGTTTCTATACTCCCATACCACGTATCAAAATCCCTTATCACGAGAATGACCTTCGCCTCTGGGTATGCTTCTATGAGCTGTGTAGCGAATATGGAAGCTACGTCGGTGGCTGCTTCGCTGCCGCCGAATAGCTCATCCCACTCCTCGCGCGTAAACGGCTTGCCTGTATATGTCGGTAGCGTCGCGAACGAAGAATCAGCTGCGCGATTCACAATGGACCAAAACTTCGGCGAGTCAATGTTGGTACCGTGGAGGACATCGTTGTAGCCTAACGTGGTTAAGGCTGCGGCAATGGAGGAAGAACCAGTGCGAGGGAGGCCTAGGGCAAGCACCTGCAATTTGCGACTTTGTTCGCAATTTTCTTTTAGACTGTCCATAACGGATTATCTTTCGTTCTACCACCGCGTGGATAGCAATGGGAAAGATTAATAGTAGACGCGAATATTAATTATATTTACTTGAAAAGATCACTTGTGATCTTGATAGACCGGTGAATTTGGCCACGTTATTAGATCCACCAGGAGTAATGGAGAAAATGGAAGAGCGAACTCTATAAATAGATAACCAATACCAGAAGAAAAATAAATATCAACAAATAAGACTGAGATGAGATCATAGTGGGCCAGTGTCCTGATATTCACATTCCAGACATAGGCATGCCTTGGTACCTGGGTAAGGGGTTCCAAATATCTCATAAAAACATCCCCCTTGCTTTGTGAAATATCGACTATGGTACTGACCCCTGGCGCCGCGGATACATCTAGAATCTATTCAAAACACTCTGATAAAAGCTACATGCACTCAATATATGACAAAATAATTTATAAATACCACACAGAAGGGCTATAATAATACCGCCACATAGCTTGACTACCTAGGTACTCATTGGGGATTGATGCAGGTCACACTCTGCTAGGGGCAGACACAAGATGTGGCATATTAGCGCTCCCGCCGTTTTTTACGGAACTGGTGGATCGAACGTGAAAAGGTCAAAATTCTCTGCATTAGTGTATCCATTAATTGAATTCTTTGCTTACCAATCCAATACTTTAGCTTTATCGAATATAGAAAGGAGTGAGAAGATCTAATCATCTAGCTACCTAGTAGTGTTAAAAAACGGGGGACCCTCTCCTAGGTAGACCCGCATGTCTCACTGGATGCCGAAAGGCTCGAGTAGATTTACCTAGTAGTTTCCCTCCCTTACTTAACGGACTTCACAGGCTTAATATGAGATAGACTAGGAAAGTACGTTTGTGTAGCGACCCGAATATTTCGGCACCGCGCCGGCGGGTTTCACGGAAAAACCGGAGTTCGTATTGTGGAGACATTTCCTATTTGAGTCGGTTCCTTCAATGTGATTGGCCTATAAGCAGGGAAGCTACCCTTGTTTGCCGTGAAAATATCTATGAAATCACATGGCACAGCGTTACTTCCTTCAGAAGCCTATTTACTTTCAGAAAATCATTTATGGGTAATGGTTGGAGTATATGAACATTGGTTTACTGCTTATTTAAAATGCATTGCTAGAGGTATCAATCCACCCGCTGGGTCTAGGAACGAACAAACTCCCGTTAAACCTTTCGGAGACGAAGTTCCGAATCGGGTCGAACTTCCGGCAAGTATGAAGAGAGTCGGTCTTCACATACTCGCTACCATACCCTTCGAAATATTTCAGCGGCACCACAGCGGTACTCCCCCAGCACATTATTGATTGTCGTAGTTGATCTAAGCAATGATCTATTGAAAAGGTCAGGCATGAGATATCTCGCGGTGGCCGTCATAGGAATACATACTGGTATGTTCTGGACCATGGAGCGGGGTTTCTGGGTAGACATCGCGGTGCAAAGCTTGTCTGATTTGGTTGAGGCAATGGAGCTGGTGGAACATATCGAACCTAACGCAGTTGCGAATTAGCTCATACATTCTGGATACCTAACCTCAGAACGTAGAAACACGGTTCACTCACCCTGCAGTATATCCACTCCTATGATGGTCCCAGTATTCTTGATATTCATTTCCCCATAGTTGCTTTGCCTCAGTCTCAGAGATGGAGAAGTACCTTCCCCAAAGCAGTTTCTTCCAAGCGGCATCGACTTCCTCCGTTATTCCAATATAAGATTCATCGCCGGGTTGGGCGACAAGAAATTCGTCACCATTTGGCGCAAAGTCTACCGGCAATTTGAAGCGAACTTGCTCAAGTTGTATGAGGTTAGAAGGCACTGGTAAAGAGAAATTAGATATGTTGAATGGATGCAGTCATTTAACACCCCTCAAATATTCCCCGGATGCTTACCTACATAATTTCTCTTCTCGAAATCCCGTCTCGTATCGCTCGTGCTGGTGATACCAGGAATTGAATGACGTGATGAATAATGTAAAAATTATGCCGAAAAAGAATGCACCAATGCCAATTGACGCTATCCGCGAAGTACTTCGACGAGCATCATCTTGACGTCTCAAAAAGCTTGGATGACTACCTTCTATGAAGTAGCTTGTCTCTCCCTTCTCGAACTCGTCTTCGAGCGTTTCGTATATCGGAGGCAATTTCGAGAATATTGCCGTAAAGGAATGCATTTTATCGACTTATTGATAAGAGAAAAAAAGAAGGAAAATAATTGAAAATAAAAGCTCCAGGCTGAGAAATGAACAATACAAGACACTCCAGGTGCTTGGGGTCAGTTGCGATGGAACTGCGAAATAGAATTTCAGAATGTAAAATAAAATACTAAGATGCAGCCGCCAGCAGCACCGGTTGTTAGGGCACTAAATACGATAATAAATACGACAATACGCAGTGAAACGGTCAGGATAGCGTCCTAGCAGATTCGAAACCAATTAACCGAATACAACATCGCTCTCGCTTATCCTGGTTGTGTTTAGACCCATTGGCAAGCTTTTTGTTGTTGCGCTCCCTGGTTGTTTACTCCACTAGTTAGGGTTTAAGCTCAGGAGAGCCTCATGTAATAATTCAGGGGTGGATGATCTCCTTGGCCGCAAGGATCAACGATAATTAGTCGACAATAAATCCCGAGGTTGTTTATCGATTAATAATTATGGACTCTCTATGGGGTCTTTTCCCAGGTCCCGAACTGACATTGTTGCGTCGACTAACCCCGGAGAGACTTGTGCATGGATCGTGAGCTGGGTAGGGTCCATATGGTTCCATAATTACCTACCTCCCAAGTACCTAGTACGACCAACGTATCAGAAGATCGCATTTATTAATCACTTTTCTACTAAACTTATATCAATATAAAACAGTGTTCATAACCAGGGGTTGGAGTGATAGTTCCATCGCGTGGCCTCACGTCTAGATCTCCCTTGCACTAGTCATAATTGAGTCCGCTGTCATAATACCTAGATTTATAGACATGCTCCCCGTAAGCTAGCGGTAGCTAGGGTGGCTTATACGATGCATGGGAGGGTAAAACGTCTAGGGTTACATGTTATTCTAGAAATTCCTTGGAAAGCTTAATGGTAGAATCGCCGGAGAGTTGCATTCGGTATGGAATCTCAACATCGAGATGCCCAGATCCGGCAATGCTGTACCTACCCACATAGTATCGTAGGTAACTTGTCTCCGCGAGAAGATGTATTGTCACAGAAGACGAGGCAAGTTAGAGATCGAGGAAATCGCGAGACCCTAATTGCCTACTAGAGGTAAGTACCTAATGATGGGAGAAAATTTGTTCAAATTCGGTATTCAATTCGCTGTCGGTATCACATATAAAGCCACGAAGAATTCTGTTCGAAATTACCTTTCAAAGTCGGGCAGTGTTCAATACGTTCGTGACTATTCACTCATATTCCACTCAATAATCCACTCCCTTCTTTCTTCAATTCTTAAGGTTTTGCCGGACAAAACCCCCTTATAACCATCCAAGATGAAGCACTTTACTCTCACCGTCCTGACGACTTTAGCCCTCTCTATCGCGGCTGCGCCAACCCCACACCAAGAGTCTGCCGTGCCAGACTGCGTGTCTACGCAGAGCTGTGCAGATGGTATCCATGCTCCAGCTGACAAACGTTATACTGTCGAAGAGGAGGATGAAGTTCCGGACTGTGTGTCTACCTAATCTTGCGCCGATGGAATTCACGCCCCTGCCGATAAGCGCCACGCGGCAGAGGAACAAGAAGAAGAGCAAGACGTTCCGGACTGCGTCTCCACCCAAAGCTGCGCAGACGGGATTCACGCGCCGGCCGATAAGCGTCAGGACCAAGCTTCGGCAACCGACGAAGACGACTTTGGAGACGACCAGGAGGACGAGGAAGACCTCGAAGATGTACCTGACTGTGTCTCAACCCAGTCCTGTGCCGATGGTATCCATGCACCCGCCGATAAGCGCCATGTGAGAGAGTAGGAAGACGATGGAAGACGAGATGCTGGACTCTTTACGCTTTTGTTACCTAATTACTAGGTACCTGATTGCAAGCGTCTGCTTTAAAGGATAAAAATATAAATTATGATCTAATATTTATTTTTCCCTTATGATATTATCTGTCGCCAAGGACTTTTGAATTTTATTGAGATGGTTTATAAGCAGTTTCAGTTTGTTATAATTAAATAAACTCCCCTCAGACATTTAAATGATATGATTTATATAAGTATCCAATAAAAAATAATGTGTGATACACCATCATATTTTACATATTTTTCATTATTTCTTTAATGTCAAGTGATCTCTTATAATACTATCACGTGTGTATAATATTTAGGATATTTTAAATTTTAAATTATCACGTAATTTTTTTTAAGACATAAAATAAATACTGTTGGCATACCAGTTGAGCCAGGTCACATGACCTGGTGTGTCACCTGACAAGGTGGCCTGTGCGCCACTAGGGCAACCAGGGCAAAGGCTACAGACCCACTTATTAGTGTAAGCTTATATGGCTACACCTCTGTTGTAATAAACCTTCCCTTGTACATAATACAGTCAATTTATCAACCACTGCATACACCCCATCTTGTGATCACAAGAGACCTAACCACCGACAAAAAATTATAATATGAATCTAATAAGTAACCTCTTAAATTGGAATAATGTTGCTCCGATCTAAAAAAAAACTAAGCACTAGATTTGATGGATGTTATTAACTAGGTAGGTACTTAAGTTCAAGAGCCTTTAAGCATCACTTGCTCGGGACGCTGGCACGCCCCTTGTTTAATTTTAACAACTACTTATTCAATACACAAAATAAATTATTAAGTTGTTCGTATTCTTCTTATACATGAGGATCTGGTATTTTTGTCCACAAAGAAAAAGCGATACAATACCTCTCTTGAACTTCGGCACTGCCATGCTTAGGTAGGTAGGTAGGTAGGTACCTAATAGGTATCTACCTAGATACATCCACGATACTGAGAAATCACTCAGCCACAACGGATTTCTAACAACTATCCATTCAGGGAGCCAGCGTAGCCCCCGGTCGCAAGTCTAGGTGCGTTCTAAGCAGGTCTCCATAGATCGCCCATCTACCACCCCCCAAGACTTTGAAATTATTATAGTCAATTGCATCTCGCATTGCGCTTTAATTTATCGCCACTTCACTTGAGATAGTTAATGACGAAGAACACTCATCGGTTATATTCTTTTCAAGTTAGAAATTTCCGAATCTTATAAGAGAACTTGGCTAAACCACTGACTAGTTGTAGCTTTGTTGAAATCCGACTCGCAGTACATAACATTTCTATATCTAGAAAGAACATATCAAGCCATGGCGACAAATGAAATCAGTCGTAATTTCGCTACAGGAAAGTCGAAGCAGAACAGTGTAGTCGGGAATAATAACATCATAGTTTTCCATCAACAAGAGATGCGATCATTCCTCTCCTTACCAGAACACAAACATTTTCCAATGCCAGAGAGTTCGTATAAACCAACTTAGGATGATTCCTGCCACTAACACGAAAATAGCCAATGATTTCTTATCGAGCTTGTTTCCCAACTATAGACAGTCATCTTGCCAACTCAATGGTCTTTGTTTACCAGGCTTCAATCTATTGGACGATCAGACTAGAGCATGCATTAAAGAGCAAGAATGGCCACCACCAGCTTCGAGTCAATTTTGTAGAGACGATTTTGATATCCTCAAACAATGGCTTGGCAACACAGACCATCGGATCTTGATGGTAGTTGAGGAGCCAGTAGCCAATGATCAAGCCAACCGAGTCAACAAAGCGCGATCAACTAAACTCATGTTAGAAATTCTCTATTTGGAACCAACAGATCAACTGGTTCATTTTTCAGCTCACATCTGTGAACAAAAGTGTGATGGCAAGGAGGGGTGGCGACAGGAGGTCTTGATTATGCACTTGCTTGGCCAACTTATTGAAAGATACAAAGATAGGTTTGATGGCATTCATGCGTGTCCAAGATTGGTGTCTACCATAAAGGATAAGATCAAGATTGAACAACTCCTGGACCTGTTCATCAAGTGCGTCAAGCAAGCTGGTATCCAAAAACTCGTGATAGTTCTCGATCAAATTCACCACATATTCAGTGTATGTGTTCAGACCGAGCAATTTGGCGAGTTTGTTGAAATTCTGGAAACAATCTGTGAGACGCTTTGGAACGGCGGTGTCATAGTAAAAATAATGGTCACCAGCAAACTTGATATAGCAGCATGTTTCAAGAATACGAAGGCCTTCAAAAAGATCGTGTTTCTTGCGCAGAACGAGGCGTAAAGGGTGGTGTGGATTATCTTGTATCTTATATGAGAACATGCTTTCATTATGGAACCCAAGGAAACCTAGTGAGTTGGAATGAATGTCGTTGCTGGCAGGAAATATCTGGCGACCAATGTAATGTTCTTACTTCTCTCGTCCACCAAGGAATATCGGTAGACCTGCTCACCTACCGAGGCGCTTGTGCATTTAGTTCTGCCGCCTGCTTCAATTCTTTTGATCTCATTGATTTTTCCAGCATTTCGTCAAAGGTCAAGGTCGTCGAGCTGTCCGCTCTGTGCACATGTTTCTCAAATTCTTTTCCTAGCTTAAGCATCCTCTTGATATGAAGATCTTTGAGATTTCCTAGAAGATCCGCGTTAGTTATTGAGGGAGCACAATATTTGAGGCGACATGGAAGGCTAGGATGGATATTAGAAGACGATAAACAAGACTATTAATTGACATACCATTCATACTCCCTTTAGCCAGCGCTGAGGCAGCACTGATGCAATTCCTAATTTGTGTACCATTCATATTGGTATAGCTTTTGTCATCCAGGTTCTCTAGCCCAAGTTCCACCCAATCTTTGAGTTCCGCTTTATCTTTCTCGTTGAGATGATCAAGATGATCGATCGCATCTTTCCAGATCTCCTGCTGAGCCCTGAAATCAAGATCCCGGAATGGAAGTGCTATATGAAGCCGAGAATTTAGCGCATCATCTAATCCCTGAATCCTATTGGCCGTCATAAAGACAGCAGCCTGTGAATAGTCTAGCTTATTGAGAAAGCTGGACAAGATCGTGCGATACTGAATGTCAAACTCGCTTGTTCGAACAAACATGTCTGCTTCCTCTACTAGCAAGATGGCACCCCAATTTGCAGCCCGGAGAAAGGCCCTCTCGAGATCCATGTCATTCACCAACTCGCTGCACGTCAGTCTGTAAAGTGGGATTTTGTTTTTCTCAGAAAGAGACTCTAAAGATAAGCTAGTTAGATCAGGGCAGTAGGGCATCATTGGAGTATATAATATACCAAACACTCACCGACAGTCAATGTTTTTCCGGTCCCGGGGTTGCCATGGAGAAGAACGTTGAGGCATTGTCCCTTTCTTTCGATAAGACTGAAGTTGTTACTTGATTGTTTATTTTCAAGATAGCCACGGAGGATATGGTCAAGGAAGCTCTTGTTTTGGTCCTGTATTAGCCTCCCAAATGACTCACTCCGAGACTCTACCTCATTCAGTTCTTGTAGTGGAACCATCTTCCATGATTTGTGTTGAAGGGAAAATGCCCACAACCTATGTGGACAGAACATTAGGAAATCCGACTTGTCAACAGTTGTGCTATCATCGACATGGCTGACTGTCTGCCCCAACCCACATGTATCGCTATCATGCGAAGCATCAGTGGGATAAGACTCAAGCTTAACAGCTTTTCCTTGGCAAATTGAACACACAGCTCCATTGCAGTGTGATTCATGTAGACCAGAGTCCTGCTGGTGTTTGCTGGATGTCACGTAATCTATGATAACATTGACAGGATCCTAGGCAAATGATTAGTACAAATAAAGAAAATATATTTCGGACAATGTCATCACCTCTTTTGACACTCTTGGCCATGCATCTCCATCGTATCGTTTGTAGAACACACCTCGTCCATAGTTCCAATACAACTGTCCCCGTTCGATCAACGACTCTCCAAGCTTGTCATAGTACCAGTCAGGTATGACATCAAGGCTTTTGATTGGCCGCTCTGAAGAGTATGGAGATATGTGGAATGTCTTGGCCTGTGGCACTAACCACTTTCCCGTTTTATCAAAATCAAGGAAGAAGCAATGGACAAGCATCTTCTCAGAAGTAGACTCGGACATGATCTCGACTCTGTCAACCTTATACGCTCTCCACGCGCCGTCATCCCAGTTGAAAACAGTCCTTCCCGGTGGGTATAGGAGCCAAAGGTCTTTGAAAGCAATCTCACAACATCTTCTCTCATCTATCTCATTCAACTTTTCCCAAGTGAGAGGACTCTTTTTCTGGATGAAAGAGAACAGTGCCTGCATATGCTCTCTAACGTGGCAATCCATGTCTTCGCGTTGCACCTGTGAGATCTTGTTCTTGTTGTAAAAGATTAGTTCATATGGCTCATTTATGCTAAATTTAGGCAAGAGCCCATCTCCTTGACAGGTTGATGATGGGTCAATGATAGTCCTCAGAAATTTGTTCAGGTGGGGACAGATGATTTCTAATCCAGGCTTCCTAAGATGTCTCTGGAAAGCTTTCCCTCCAGTCAGATGACATGGGACTTCAAACTCATCTTCGATGGGATGCTGGTGATTAGGAAAATTGGTGTGCTAAATAGATAATAGGTAAGTTAAATTACACATCTGGGAAATTGCTACATAGATTGTTCTTATACTAACTGTGTTAATACCATTCCAATTACTTTTATAGCTGGAGGGCGATCCCTCCAGATCTACCACGGTGCTTGAATAATATCCATGACTTGAAGGGGCTCTATTCGAATCCTGCCGTGGTCTTGGTGGAGTGAAAGATAATTGGTCGTATACTCCGGTTTGGTTTTGGGGCGCTACTTGTGTTTGAGAACCATTTGGAGTGGTAGAAACTGTCAGGCCGGCAGCGGTATGATGAGATGGTGCCTGTGTTCGATCGTTTGGAACATTATGCGTTAAGGACTTTGTCCCAGTCTTTGAAGCCATTTGCCCCATAGTTACACGCAAGAATCTGCGGCATACAAACGACTTCTCAAACCTAGGAGGGAAACGGAATCTCGATCGGCAAAGGAAGAAAATCTATAGATCCGGGTCATTCGAGACTTTTAACTTAAGGTATAATTCTATTGCAACTGTACATTATGCAATCAATGGAGTAATAGAATAGTTCATTATTCCCAATGAAAACAGTCACCTCTGAAAATTTCCACCTCCCTCTTCCGACGTCCATACGACCGTAGATTCTCCTATCTCGGACTTTTGCCTCCATCAAACGCTCCATGCAGGTAACCAACAACGTACTATCGGTGACCGCCATTAGCCAGTCTTTTATCATGCTCACACGATCGGCATATTAGCGATATAGCTGAAAGCGAACTCCAAAACCGGCATACACTGGCACTGTTCGGTTCGGGGATGTCCAATAGGGAGATGTAAACGCTTCCATATACCTACATACATATGCCCGTCGTTTCCGAGATTCCTGCAGGCTGAGTTGTTATTGCAGAAGCAACCTTCGCAGAGTATGGAAGGTGGTCCGATATGCGGCGTGATAGACCCGTGGGATGCAGCCGTCATCCGTCACCATGAAGTATAGTGAGGGATTTCGTCCTTGTGATCATCATTTCGAGTAAGTGATTCGTGTGGACGCATCTCGCCACAAAGGAGAGGACTATCGACTCCATCCAAACTCCGCCTGCCAATCGCAAGGAGTAGACCTATCGTGTTTTTGAAGAGTAGAACGTCATCTTCCGGTAGCTATCTTCAATAAATTAGACCGGGTTATGAGTCAACTCATCAGCATCCCCCCATGCCCTATGCCCAGATGATCACTCCTGTGGTTGAAGTATGCAGACATGTCATGCCAATACCCCTCTCCTTTCAAGCTAAAGCTACTTGGATGCATCCATGAACCTTGTAAAAGCGTCAGCAGAGTACTTTCATAGAAACTGGACCTGAATTACAGGTTTCCATAAGATATTGAATGAACTTATCGAGATAGTAACTTTTTAGTAATATACCTACCCAGTGCCTAGAATCTAGAACCTAGGTAGGTAAGGGAGTACATGCTTGATAATTAAATAGGTATATCGAAGATGCATGAAGGACTAAGGAATAATGTATTATGGAAGTTTCAGAGATTTTGATTGAGTACAAGGTAGTCGTTCAACCCTATCTACCTATAGATTTACCCAGGATGGTGGAGGTTTTCTTTCATGAAGTGGAATTTACCCAATCATATAAACCTGCGACATGGGCGATTCGTTAATCCGAAATTTAAGAATGCACTTACCGCAATGAGTAATTAAGAAACTTGATTAATACAATACCATATACGGATGATGAATATTCGACTGGGCTATGTCGGAAATTGTTCTTGGCTTACACAGGCAAGTAAGCGAAGGCAATCTGGTTAGGTATTTTAATTGCACGTTGTAATCTCTTCTTTTCCATTCTATCATTGCCACATATCGTCAACCAGTGGTAGTGATGTTTTGAGAATCATTCGGTAAATTCGTTGCCACGATAATAGAGATCGTGCCACCAATCGAATCTATATATGAAACCCTCTACCCATAAATCAACATACATATATGCTTTATTGATACCCATGTCTAAACACCCTAAACATCTGATTCTTGAATCTAGCGAAAATTCCATCTGAAAAAAAAAACATCATCTCAGAGCCTCAAATTCTTTTACTTAATATGGTGAGTTAAATTTTAGCCTTTTTATTATTTTACTAATATATGCATACTTACACTCGTTCTTTTGTGTATCAGGATGCGGTCAGCTCGGTTGCAGCCGTCATGCAGTTAGCCGCACAAGTTCTTGAGCTATGGCAGCAAATTGATAGGGCACGAGAACGTGTTAAATCGGCCCCTAAAGTTTTTGAAGACACAAAAACACAACAATGTGATCTGATCAATATCATACAAACAATCAAGGATAGCCCGGGGTTGCATATACCGGCAGTCCACGCGCGAGTGGAACGAATCAATACCATTTCTCTCGAGCTTTACAAGGTCCTAGAGGCTATGGTTCAACGACAGCGCAACAGCCCTATAAGACAGGGCTTACATGCCCTAGTCCGAGCAGAGAAAGACGACGCAAAGCTGAACGATGTATTGAAACGATTAGACAGAGCAAAGGACGATTTGATGATTCAAATCGGCGTGGTCAACACTGGCATAGTTGGGGAATTAAGAAACAATAGTATGAACAGGGTGGTGGACAAAACCAATACCTTTTTCATAGAAGGAAATGAGAGTATGGAGCATGCAAATCAGATTAATGGGGTGATTGGTATAGATACTTCCGAGACATCAACCACAGCTGGAGTTATGGAGAATAAAGCTCTTGGGAACAGCCAACAGAAGAATCTTATTCTGTCAGGATCGGATATATGGAAATTACTTGAGATTTAAACTGTCTAGGTACCTACTGCCACCAGCGCAAGTTGTTGTTATTAAAAATGGCCTTGCACTAAGATGCTCTGAAGTACTCAGAATTAAACCTTTCTTACCTGGGTACTGAGGTACATACTAGGTAAGCAAGCCAAATATTGGACTTTTTAGTATTCTGCTATTGAGGAGGTGGTGAAACGTACCTCCCCGTAATTGATGCTACGAATGAAATCTTTCAACCCAGCTTGACTCCTGCTTACTATAGTATGCTATTTCAATAATTATAGTGTACTAGACTGGCTACAGATGACTTAACATATCACATTTAAAATTTGGCATTTAGTATGACACTCTTTAGTATGGACGTTTTGTCCGGCTTGGTTGCTCTGAGAATGCTACACACCAAAGATTTCTTTGTGGCTTATACAATTGCGTCCTTACTAGGTAGGTAGGTAGGCAGGCAGATATATAATCATCGGTTCCATATACATGAGCAGCACGATAATGCAGCAATCACGACAGTTCTAGCATCTCTAGCCCAATCAAAGTTGCACTTTGATGCTTTACATGTTTCATTTTGTTGCTTATGGCGTTCGCTTTGCAGGGGCAGGTTCCCGAGAAGTATTCAATCACGCAAGTTAGTATGAGAGTATACTCAAGTTATAATGGCTTTCGGACATGTCTAAATGTAGGAAACAGCCCGAGATCACCCGAATGAAAGTATGCCTTACCATTCTGGTACGATAAATGAGGCTCTACTTTTGTATTAAATACCCGCCCTTAACCTAGTTCTCTAGAACTAGGTTTATCTTGTCTAGTACTATTCATTTTCGTTCACTTCTACCTATTCAAAGTTGAAATGACCATGGCTCAGCCTACCGAACTGACGATCTTGCCTGGTAAGTGCTACAACGCTAAGTACCTACATAGTACTTAACAGTGACATATGTGCAGTCAGCCGCTTCAATCCCAACACCCCATTATATGACTTATCATTGATATATAGTCTGTTCATTTAGTGGATCAAGATGTCGACTTTGAAGAACGACAATTTAGTCTGTCATCCGATGGCAAACTAACTATAGGCGGTCTCAAAGCCGAGATAAGCAACAAATATACTCTCAAGAAAGAGACCAACATCGTGATTCAAGGTCTGAAGGAAGATATACCCGACAATGCGCTCGTATCACAGTTCATTCCCGGAACCAAAATCCGTTTCACAGCAAGTGGTGATGATCAGGTGAATGAAGACCTGGCATCAAAAGGATTGAGAACATCGCAGAAACATACGCTGACTATAGGTGAGTTATTACTAATACGACATAGTGTGCTGCGTAGGCAGGCAGGTACCTAAGGCTCCAGCCTAACGTTACTGACTGGATGTGCCTTATGCAGATGAGAACGAGGCTACCGACAACGCGAAGCAGTTTCAAGTTATTCAGAACCCAGAGAAGTCTCAAGGAAGTGTTACGGCGAACATCCGTAAGAATCTAGCAAGCAAAGATTCTAACCAGCAGAGTGCGATATTATCTGGTAACGCGAATTTCATCCTGGGGTTCCACTAATCGGTTACGAGTTGGTGTGTCTCGTACGAGGCTTTGTTAGCTTACAAGCTGCAAGAGTTTAGGATGCTGTCAGATCGAGTATATGCCGCTGATCATTGGAGGGGTTTCCTATGTAATTGCCAGTCCTACCTAGATAAGGAGGCATATACGTATCATTAGATAGCCTTATGAAGTAGGTACTCGGTACATTCAAAACTCAGTGACTACTTAGTACCTACCTGCTTATTGAAGTATCGACTATCTGGAAGTACTAATAGGTAGCATATGCATAATGAAGGCCTTGTGAAGGGTGGCAGTGGTACTACACGGGATTTGCTTTTTCGATGTATGTGCACTCACCTGTGCGGCTGTGCCTCAATAATCGATTATTAAGCTGAGTCATTTTGGCAACAGTGATTATTGTAGCATATTTCTTGTCTCCTCTATAATAGAGCATCTTTTTATGAGTAAGATTAATTGGATGTTTCTAGTATCTATGAATGCCTTCCATTACAACTCACTCTTGGTTTGTTCCGTCGACAACCTCGGAAGCCCGGATCGGGACCGGATGTCCTGTTTCTATGGGGCTGAAATCTGGACTTCTGTGGGACTGTGATGCTAGTCTTAATTAAGCAAGCTAGACTTTCGGAAGGTGCACTTGCACTGGCCGAGCTTTAACCGTACTAGTACGTACTGAAGTGGGGACCTAGCTTCTCCAAGACAAAAAATTTTGGATCTTTTTTTTTTCAAGCTTCAATTTTTTAACATTACACACGCTATAGATCGACAATACATGCGCAAGTCTACGTGAGGTCAACGAAACATCCAAGATGACGCGCGTAGATTTTTTGCTACACGAGTCCGCTGTCGGCTATGCCGTCTTCAAGGTTGTTCACCAGCAGGACACTGTTGGTTTGCACTTGAAGGAGGTTCAAAAAGCTGGCCAGGACCTCTCCAAGTTCGGCAAGATGGTCCAATTGGTCAACTTTGCGCCTTGGAGGTATGATCAATTTAGTCTCCATGGAACTATATTGGAGCGACAGCTGACGATATGATCTTTAGAAACGCTGCCGACGCGCTTGAGAACATCAATCTAATCTCGGAGGGCATTCTTCCCGACTACCTCAAGTCCAACCTCGAATTGAACCTGCCCCAATCGAAGAAGAGCAAGATCGTGCTCGGTGTCGCCGACAAGAACTTGGCTGGTTCCATTAAGGCCGTCTTTCCCGGAGTCGAATGTGAGACTGGTGATACATCCGAAGTCGTCGCCGATTTACTACGAGGTATCCGACTTCACGCTTCCAAGTTGCTGAAGGGTCTCCAAGAGGGAGATGTGGAAAGAGCTCAGCTTGGTCTCGG
Source organism: Annulohypoxylon nitens (assembly GCA_022496965.1). Taxonomy (NCBI): domain Eukaryota; kingdom Fungi; phylum Ascomycota; class Sordariomycetes; order Xylariales; family Hypoxylaceae; genus Annulohypoxylon; species Annulohypoxylon nitens. The sequence continues at coordinate 81,579 of MU386661.1, read as the reverse complement.
TCACGCTTACTCTCGTGGAAAGGTTAAGTTCAACGTCCACAAGAACGACAATCATATTATCAGGGCTATTGCGACCCTGGACAACCTCGACAAAGGTATCAACTTATTCTCTCAGAAGGTACGGGAGTGGTACGGATGGCACTTTCCCGAGCTCTACGCTGTTGCTTCTGACAATTTGACCTACTCGCGCTTGGCTCTCTTCATCGGCGACAAGTCGACCTTGTCTGATGATAAGCTTCACGAACTTGCCGCGCTAGTCAACGAAGATGAAGAGAAGGCTCAGGAGATCATCTCTAAAGCTAAAATATCGATGGGACGTGAGTTGTCAGAGGTTGATATGGGCAACATTTCTACCTTTGCCGGAAAGGTGGTTAAGCTCGCTGAGTACCGGAGGACGCTCTACAGCTATTTGGTGGACAAGATGAGCACGGTTGCGCCGAACCTAGCGGCGCTTATTGGGGAGGTCGTTGCGGCTCGTCTCATCCAGAAGGCCGGCTCTCTGACGAACCTGTCCAAATACCCAGCTTCTACTCTTCAAATTCTCGGTGCCGAGAAAGCCTTGTTCCGTGCTCTGAAGACGAAGGGCAACACTCCCAAGTTTGGTCTTATCTACCACAGCTCATTTATCGGCCGAGCGAACCAAAAGGACAAGGGTCGCATCTCAAGATATCTTGCCAACAAGTGCAGTATTGCCAGCCGAATCGACAACTTTGCTGAGCAGCCGTCCAAGAAGTTCGGTGATGCTTTGAGACAACAAGTCGAAGACAGACTGGAATTTTACGCCACTGGCAAGAAGCCCACGAAGAACGCAGATGCGATGGTAAGCGTAATCACTTATCACAGCATATTACAATTTACTAATCCATGTATAGGACAAGGCAATGGCCGACATTCTTGCTGATGGTGAGAGCTTGGCTATCGACACGGAGATGATTGACGCTCCTCTGCCACCAACCGAGGCCACACCCAAGAAAGAGAAGAAGGATAAAAAGGACAAGAAGGAAAAGAAGGAGAAGAAGCGCAAACACAGTGACGTAAACGGCACAGTGGAACCAGAAGCAGCCGACGGCGAGAAGAAGAAGAAAAAGAAGAAGAAGCACGCTGATGAATAAGTGACGTTTTTTTCATCCGCAGGGGTCGAAAGGTTCAACGTTGGTCCAGGCATCGGCTAGGCGTTCAGGTATTCAGGTGTTGTCTCTATTTTTATCCTTTTCTCTGTTTCTATGGGTGTGGTAGTGTACATGGTAGTAGGCTCATACCCGTCCTTCTTATGCTGAATTGAATAAGACGAAGTGAATATGAGTTTTTTATCCAGTTAAATCGGAGGCTGTTGAGATTCGTGATATGTCGATGAACCCCAAGCCCAACCAACGAGATTTAATAGCGCGATGTATTAATGTATGTTTACACACAGACTCTATTCAACATAAGATACACTCGTCACATTTCTTTAAGCGAGCTAGAATCAAGGTGTAATGCGATAGATTTGAGCCTCCGTACTCCACATCAAAGCATTAACATGTTATCAATTGCTCAGTGCCTAGTACAAGCAACCATATGTGTTCCGGAATGGCTAGCGAGCTCAAATAATCTAGCCACGAAAGTGGTGGCGGTCTCAAACGACGATGATAAAAGTGTTCGCGCCCATAACGCCCTGTAATGCCGTTGCGCTCCGTAATCTCCTTTCCTAGCCAACTATCTACCTGTTGGGTGATTAGTTTCCTTCGCTTCCAAACTCCTTGGTCCAATCCGAATTTCGCTGGAGATCCTCTGTTGAAACCGTCGGCCTAGATGATTTGATGGCCTTGACAAAGTCTTTAAAGTCGACCAAGGGCTCAAGAAGCTGTTCTGAGTCGACATCGTCCCACGTCATTTCCTTCGCTCCAGGGTCGCCCGGTGAGCAGGGTGTTAGTAATGTCTTGCCGTCCTTTTGTACCTATAATTCATGTATCAGTAATGAGAGGATAATCCGGAGGATCGGCGGATAGTTACCTCTTTGAAATGTGTGGCTTGTTGAATCTTCCGTATAGGTTGCATCAAGGCATCTTGTACGGCAATGGTGATATCACTTCCCGAATAACCCTCGGCCTGTGCTGCCAGTTTCCTGTAATCTTCGCTCTTCAGCGTAGTCGGTGTTTCTCCGATGGCGAGCTTGAACATGGTAGTCCTTGCACCGACATCTGGCAAACTGATGTGTACTCTTCGTTGAAATCGTCTTCGAATGGCAGCATCCAATTGCCACGGAATGTTGGTTGCTCCTAGTACTAGCACACCCGTTGAGTCTTTTCCAACACCATCCATTTGCACTAACATCTCGGTCTTAATTCTTCGCGAAGCTTCTGATTCTCCCTCGCCTCGTGGGCCGCAGAGAGCGTCGACCTCGTCGATGAAGATAATAGATGGTTTGTTTTCTCGTGCCATGGCAAAAAGTTGCTTGACTAACCTTTAGGACGAGAGAAAGTCAATTCTGGATCCAGCAAGGGAGTATTCAGAATATGTAGGAGACGTACCTTTCACTCTCACCCATCCATTTACTCACCAAGTCACTACTGCTCACACTGAAGAAGGTACTGTTTGCTTCCGTGGCTACGGCTTTTGCCAAATAACTCTTACCCGTACCAGGTGGTCCGTATAGCAATATACCCTTCCACGGCTGGCGCTTCCCTTGGAATAAATTAGGGAACTTGATGGGTAACAGCACGGCCTCTTTTAATGCCTCCTTTGCTCCGTCCAATCCAGCGACATCGTCCCATTTCACATTCGGTCGGTCTTGTAGAATGGCACCAGCGAGAGCGTTGCGAAGTTTTTTACTATCCTCATCAACGTCCTCGCCGTTCTGCTTGCCCTTCCCTGTTCCGCCCGTCGACGAACCGTTCGCCCCGACCATGCCCGGTTTTTTGCGTTTCGCATCGGCGTCGGCAAGATGTGCCTTCAGCTTCTCGGCGCGATCCATGTACTCGCCCGTCTTCGAACGGATCATCTCCTTTGATTTGGGGTTCTTTTCCCATTTTAAGGCGAGCATAAATAGCTCGAGGGACTGGTAGTATAGTTGGTACGCCTTTTCGTATTCGTTTCCATTGTCGGCGTCTATGGCGCGTCGCACCGTCTCGATCGCTCGACCGAGAAAATCGGTGTTAGACATTTTTGATGACGATGGGGGTGGGTCTGCTCAGATGCTTGGGTATGGCAGCTTATGGGTCGGATCGGGGAAGAGTTGGATATATTTGGAGATATATGGAGGAGTCGAGAAGCAATTGGAATAGTTCAGTGGTGACTGGTGAGAGGTTATGAGTGAGAGGTTCAATGTTGTTTTTGTTAAGTTTTTAATTTCGGAGCCTGGGAAGTTGCTGAGCTTGTGATGCTAGACTGGGCAGGAAAGTGTGAATGCAACTACAACCCGCAACTCACAACTCACAACTTGCAACTTCTCAGGTCCAGTCGATTAGGTTATTGCCGCCGGCGACGTGTAGTAAGCGGTACTTTTGCTTCCATAGAAATATGTATTGAGTAAGAAGTATCTTGTGCGAGGGTCCCTGTGATAACGCAGGCGGGTTCCACTATATTGCCTTAATTTAGAGGGGTATATGGTGGAGCGTTTACTTATCGATTGGTTGGCATGGCTACCGCTGGGCGGCCCTGGCCCCTGGAGCATTTACAAATTCCAAGGTTGCGCCACAACTTCTCTCTAGCCCCCACTTCCACTCTCTAGCAGCCACAAGGAATATTCAAGACTCAACTCAACATTAGATCCATTAAAAGCTCTTAGTTGTCTAGTACAATGGTTCCTTAAGTGATATAAAATCGTCACAATCACTTCGCAGAGATCGCATATCTATAATAAAGAGCACTCGTGTCCCCAGAGAATCTCTGCACAGGAGGCGTCGACGCAGACAATGGCAGAGGTTCAAGCTCGTCTCCAGAGCCTATCTGAAGATTACACCAAGCTGCAACAAGAATTGCAGACTGCCGTTCAGTCACAGCAGAAACTCGAGGCTCAGAAGCAAGAAAACTCAAATGTCCAGAAAGTCAGTCATACATCATATATATATAACTCACGATCAAACTACTTATATCCCATATCTAGGAATTTGAACGTCTCAAGGACGGTGAAAACATCTATAAATTAGTTGGACCTGTATTGCTGAAACAAGAAAAGGTTGAGGCAGAGAGCACAGTCAATGGACGGTTAGAATTCATCGGCAAGGAGCTGTAAGATATACCCCCTTTGAGTTCATTGGGTTTACGCTGGATGCTAACACGCTCACTTGGATAGTGAAAGGACAGAAGATCAGATTAAGGAGATTCAAGACAAGATTGAAAAGAAGAAGGGGGAAATCATTCAGGCCCAAGCAGGTTTACAAGCGGGGGCTGGTGCTCCCGGAAAAGTTGCCGCGAAGGGTTGAGAATGAATAAGGATAATTAACTAGTAAATAAAACGACGCCCCCCGAATAATCCTATTCCAGATCAATAGGGGATCCATAATCTAACCCTGGCCATCTAAGTATGAATTTTATTGCCTAACAATCTTTTCTAGAAATTTCGAGGCCTCGGCACTCAACCATTTTATCCCATCAAACTCTCCCGGTTCGATCCATCACAGACGAGAGAACCCCTTCACAGTTTTCTCTATGGTCATGCTTTCGGCAATAGCGTATATAACACCATCAGGACCCTCGAATTGAGCGTTGATGATAATCTTAGCACCGCTCGATCGATGTCGGTTGACTTGGCTCCTGACTAATATCGTAGCCAAACCATCGTTGTCGGTACGGACTGGTTTGGCGAATTTGACATTTGTATAGGCAGTGTAACCTGGCATTTCTAGGTCTCGATGCATGTATGCAGCTTTACCACAGACCCCATCTGCCAGCAGTGTCAACATCCCGCCATAGATCGTGCGTGGATAGGCATGCAGATTCGTCCCCAATGCGAAGATGTCTATGTGAATGGGGAAGCACCCTTGGCTTAAGTCGATTACCGCGCATCCGTCTTTCGAGACATTCGGAATCTCGCCGGTGTCAGTGTGCTTGACGAAGCTGGTGTGGTGTAAGATGGCCCCTTCGCGGTGCATAAAGCCATCGATCACAGGCACCCCCCCATATTCGCTGCGCCTTGGGAAATCGAGACTATATGGCGTTACTGTTGGGTTTTCGATGATCTTGGCGCACCAAGGGATTGTCGAGAAATATTCCACATTTGCCTGGGAATCTGGTTCCCAGGCAAGGACGTTGCGCAACTTATAATGGACCATTTGTCTAAGAATTGAGCATTGTCGAGGTGCGAGATTGCCCGGTACTTGTGTGGATGTGACAAGGTATGCTCAACCTAATAACAAAATAAATGCAGTAGACGCTTCAAATATATACTAAAGAACGTTAGGTACATTAGGTATCTATTATATATTAACTTGACCCAGGAGGTATTCTAGTTACAGTGCGTAGCCTGCCTTCCAGCATTGTCCCTATTGGTGAGCAATGCCCTGAGGACTGTCGGAAGCAAATTATACAGGTAGGTAGGTACCTAAATACCTAAGGTCAGTATTGGTATTGGTTTCAGCCATTGCTGCGTTACATTCAATCTTGTGTTCATATTATAAGACTTGTTATGGTGCTGATCTGTGTTAGAGTATGCCAATGCCAAAATTCCTATCGGTTGGGCAAGGCACCAGGGCCAACCATTGTGCTTACAGTACAATGGAACATCGAAATGCAAGATTCTAAGGCTGTATTGGATTGCGAAAAAGCGAAAAAGTCATGTCAATCTCTGATGATAGCGAACACTCTGATCTACTCACAAAGTCCTTAGCTTCGGTTAAAGGTCATTAGAAATATTGACTAACCCCGACGTCATAGGTTTACTAATGTCTATTGTCTCGGGATCAGTAGGTAGGATGCTAATGATGGGAACAGAAATGTTTTACTGTCTAATGAAGAACCCGAGTCACTTCGACAGGCTATGAAAGAAACTTGTAGATCTTCCCAAGGTGCTGTTATCACTGCGGCTGGCATGAAAATCTGGAATATTGCGAATCCTTGCAAGTCTTGGATATCTTGCATACTACTATTGATTTCCGATTGTCCTGTAGGACATTGTCACTGCCATCTCGTGGTGGAAGGAGCGGCAAGTCCCGCTGGAGCCGCCACTAGACATTGTTTCGGGAGGGAGCGGGGGTGGTCTGTACGCCACCAGAAGTGCATAGAAATACATTGGATGTCTATGGCGAAGACATTGGAGTCGGGCGTTGGCTTACACCGGACCTAGAGAGACTGCTGCGAATGGAAGCCGCACGGATTGGTGGGCTTGGCGGATCATGATGCGTCCTTCGCAGGTGAATACTACGCGGCGGTAACGTTCCTAAAGCCACTGCCCGTTAGAATACAACCTGGATAGCAGGGAACACCATTGGAATGAGGCTCTGGCCTTGGCCTCTAGAGTTAGGGATTCTTGGGAGGGTGTGAGGTCAGCTGTCAGACTGGAATGAAACTGCAATTTCCAGAAGGCTGAGGCTGAAAAATTGGCGACAATCGATGGATTTGTCTAGATTTGACAGTGAGGTATTTCAACTGATTGATCAACTGATCGACCTTTGGAAGATACACCGAGTGTTGGATCTGTTGACTACTCTGTAGCTCATGCTGTTTCGTATACGTATGCGTGCCTAGGTAGTTTTTGATCATAAATACGGGGTGATTGATGGTATGAATACCTAGTGCCTATGTATGGATAGGGGCGAGGGGATAGAAGATGGAGTTAACATTTACAAATATTCTGTCATCTTCCAAGTTGTTGATGACCTAATGTATACCTAGTATACATACTACATACCTCGGGGCATTCATGGATGACGCAATCAGGGATTTCCAAGGTCTAAGCGCTAGCCCGAATCGTCGAGGAAAGTACCCCGCGATTCTGTACCTGGCAACCTGGACCCCTCTAAACCCTTCTAAAGATTTGAGGTAAGGTGCCTGCCTAAAACGTTAAAGCTTTCTAGCGCTTAGAACCGGTGGCTCGGTCATTTGGGTGTCGCAAGTTACGGGTAGCGGGACATCCATAACATTCTCACGTTACCGCGAGTCACTAAAGGGTTTCCCTTAGCATCAACATCCCAACTCCAGACTTCCAACTCCCAACGTCCAACATCCAGTGTCCGACTTTGTCGCAAGCTACTACGCAAGCTCTCTCCAGGCAACCACAAAAGCGAGCAATCATATTATATCTTATATGCCCGCCTACGCCGATATGATCATTATCCATTGATTGAACTTGTTACTATCGTGGAATGAAGCGAACAAAGCTTCACGTCATCCATAGCTTTCAATCATCCCCATCCGCATCTTCGCCCTAACTCGTCTGGCAACGGCTAGCACCTAACCCACAACATCATGCGAAGATGGCACCCTCTGACCTGGCCCCTCTGACTGCTAGCCGTCCATTAACTATTAATGAAATTTCCAAAAGAGCAGAGAACTTCGCATTTTCTCCGGCCATCCCGTTGCACTCATGGCTGCGCACTGCCGGAGCTTTATACCAACAAGTAAGGACACATGTCCAATATCTAATGTCTCATGTCTAGTATCATACATCTTATACTGTATATCTTATATTGTATACCCTATATCTTTTATATCCCGTCACCTATATAGGTACCGTCTTTTGCTGATCGTGTCCTCTTCATATGTAGGGGAGAATCTACCTTGAAGATCGCAACCTTCCCCAAGCCTACCTTCTTTATTTCCGATACCTGCACTTACTTTTGAAATGTCTACCATCGCATCCCGAGGCGAAGACCCCCGATGGGAAACGACAACTCAATGTTGTGAACAAGACCGTGTCGGATGTTATTGTAAACCTCGAAAAAATCAAGCCTTTAATACAACGCTATTATGAAGAGTGGAGTGCATCGGAGGCGAGGAGACAGCAACAACTTCGAGAAAAGCGGCGGGCCGATCACGTAAAATCTCCATCGACGTACGATGAGCACATCGTTCATGACCCAGCTCTTTCCTCCTCGAGCCGACTCCTCGACGCCGGCGACAACCAGGATCTTGCAGTGGAACTAGCCCGGAATGAGATTCGACGTAGAGATGCAAATAGAAAGGCGACCAGGCGAGCTAATGTGCCTCCGGAGGAAGAGCAGACTAGGCGTACTGCAGGATTTTGGGAGCACTGGACCGACGAGTTGGCCACTAGACAAGCTGAAGATGAAGAATTGTTTAGGAGGCAGATGGAGTCGACGAGGAGGGAGTTGGATCGAACCGATGTTTCCCAACAAGAATCACGCGAATCGCGTCCGTCCGTCAATGGCCATACAACCTCAGCACATTCAAGTTATCGGTACCCTTCGATAACAAAGTCGCAACCAATACACTACGAAGCTCTACAACCTCAACCATATCGCAAACCATCACCCAGTCTTCAACCCCCACGCCCGCCCAAGGAAGAAATCGCACGACTTCTCGAACCTCTCACCCCTGAACTCCCGGCCGAAAATGCAATTCATCGCGAACCCAATATGTCTCGTCCTACGCCACCACCCAAGGAACGTGAAGATCCGCCGCTTCCTCCCAAAAAACAGCAACGACTCACCTTCAAGCCAGCCGCCTATCTCGAGAGCGGTGAACCTATCCGCTCGATATTCTTGCCTAGGGAATTGCGACGCCAATTCTTATCAATTGCATCTGAGAATACTAGGCGTGGACTGGAGATGTGTGGAATATTATGTGGTACCGCCGTTAACAACGCGCTGTTCGTGCGTTGCCTGCTTATTCCCGAACAGAAATGCACGTCCGACACGTGCGAGACGGAAAATGAAGGAACTATGTTTGAATATTGTATGAACGAGGACCTGCTCGTTCTTGGGTGGATTCACACCCACCCTACTCAAACCTGCTTCATGAGTTCCAGAGACCTGCACACGCAAGCTGGATATCAGGTCATGTTACCAGAGAGCATCGCCATAGTGTGCGCTCCTAAATATACACCCTCGTAAGTGTTTTTTTTTTTTCTCTCTCTATCACCTGTAACACGTGATAGGTCGGAGTTGTCAATCTATACCACACAACAAAACTAACTATCCTGTTAGATATGGCATATTCCGTCTCACTCATCCACCAGGCTTGGATCACATCCTCAATTGCAAACAGTCGGCCACATTCCACCCGCACAGCGTAGATAACCTCTACACAAAGGCACAACACCCACCTGGTCATGTGTACGAGCACGATAAGCTCGACTTCTACGTGCATGACCTACGTCCAGGTGCCCGCAACGATACGACACAGCGCAAGAACTTGTAGGATATGATTTCTAAGGGGATAGGTTGTGGTGCTCAAGCCTGCGCGATGTTCGTATGTGCTGTTCTTTGCCTGTGCCCGTGGTGCGCACAATGGTTGTTGAACCGACAGAGCATAAGAAGGGTTGGCACCAAGGCTAAAGGGGATTAATAGTACAAGGGGTTTTACGTCTTCTGCATTGAAGCTTTCCTTGCTTGATTTACTTGGCATCGGCGGCCTTGGTACTGCATAGCATAGGCGCTGGGAGACTCCGGTTTGCTTGTTTGGGACCATGAGGTGGACATGATGGCTGCTGTTAATCAGGTCGGGACCTTGAGGCTTGATTTTGTGTGGCTAGCATGGAGGCTTGGAAGGGGTAGACGGAAGTAATGGAATTTCATTCCTACGCAATTTAATATACTGTCACAGTGACATGTTCAAATGCTTGCTATCTTGACAGTTCCACAAACGCATTCAAACAAATCCAAATCACCATCTTGCGAGACGCGCCATTGCCAATAGATGCAATTCTTCTAGATATGCTGTGTTGCCATATGCCTAACCTAATCCGATGCCCGAACCGTTACTATGTAGTTATTCGTACATACATACAGACACATAAATCCCTCCCCGTGAGTTTCGCCATATAAAAAAACCATATCAGTCCAGTCTAGTGTCAGAAGAAATTGCCACTACAACATCGAGAGAGAAAAAAAAAAGAATATACGTAAACATTCCGTTTCGTTTCGTTCCATGTCAATCGTATCGATTCATCCATCCCGTTTCTCTCCCCCTTTCCCCCCACCTCCTCGTGCTTATTTCCTAAGCAGGTATCTACTTACATCCACCCGTCTGCCGTCGTTTTCGGAGAAGTGGGATTTGTTAGGGAGAGGCATGCTCAAGCCTCGCTCTCGCAGCGGGCGCCGTCGCGGCGTTGGTGGCGTCGATATCGGTACCGGCACCGGCGTCGCTGGGGGTGATGGGCTGGGCGCCGCCGCTTCTTCAGGACATTCCGTACCGGCTATACTGCCACGGCCTTGGGCTGTCGGTGGCGGGACCAGGTCCGAAACATCGTGATGCCGAGCACGTTGTGCCAGCCCTTGCGCGAAGAACCCGTTCGTGACACGCCTGTCGACGGCTTCCCGCCGTTTGGGCCGTTTGGGGCCGCTCCGTTGCCGTTTGGGACGCCGGCTTTCCCGGCATCGTCGTTGCCCTGGCCCGCGCCCGCGGTACCGGAGGGCTTGAGAGAGCTCGCGCGAGTGGAGGATCCGGAGTTCTCGTTGGGCTCGACGGCCGTCGCGGTCGGGGACTGGGGGGGCTCGTCTCCAGAGGCGGTGGGCTTGCTGGCGTCGGGGGAGTCTAGGGCCTCAGACTCGTTAGTGGTCTGGGTTTGCTCTGCGGCCTTGGACTCGTCCGTCACCTGCTGATCTTCCACGGCCTGGAATTGGTCCGCTGCGGGCGCCTCGACTAGGATAGACGGCACGGCTTCCGGTTCCGGTTCCGGCTCTGGCTCGAGCTTAAGGGTTGTCGTGCGGGCTGTTATGGCTGCGAGTTGGTCCAGGGCCACGTCCCATTCTACTACATGCTCGTTGCGTAATCGGGCGAATACCCTAAAGAGCAATTAGTCTCAAGCTTACCAGTATACATGAGAATGCGTGGGATGCTTACCTCTTGAGCAAGGCGTGTAGAGAGAAATCACCTAGGAGAGTGATTTCTTGCTTCTCGAGCCAGAACACGAAGTTCTTCTTCCAGTTGTCGATCTCGGGGGTGAGCGCGGCGTCGAGCAAGCCCGCTGCGGCAACGGTCTGGTCGGCGGCGATCATATCCCGAAGCGTCTCGAAGATGTAACGACCTAGAACGGCCTCTTGGATCCGGCTTCGGACTTCGGCATCTTCGATGGAGGCTGCGATTCGCTCTTCGAGGAAGACACCGGGAGTTGTGCTAAGACCGGCCCCGAGAACTATGCCGATGACGGGACCGCGGATGGCGCGGCCGATGAAGGCGCCGAGGACGGTTCCGACGGTGACGGTGGCGGAGTTAGTGGAGGCGGCGATATTTCGGTATAGGCGCTCGCTCTCTTTCTCATCTGTTACGCGGTGTAGACCGGCGATGGCAGAGCCCACGACGGGGACCTGCTCGGCGACTGACGTCGCCCAGCTTTCCTTGCTGGAGCTCTCCTCACTAGAAGACACGGTTAACCGAGGCTGCTCATTCCAAGTCGTGTATGTCCTGACGGCGTATGACAAGGCGGTGGAGACGCACTGTCTCACAGTAGGTACTTTGATGGAAGGCATTGACATTGCGAGTATGGTAGGAGAATAAACGTACGGTCTGAGGAAGGACAGCTTTCCATTCCGGTTCACGACGATTTCAGCGAGATCGATCTCGGCCGGGTGGTGCGTGCCCGCGTAATCGGCGAGCTCGGCGCTGAGCTTGACGGCGTCCAGGCCCTGCTCGAGCTTGAAATCTCGACCGGACCGGGAATAGTGCCTCTCGCCGGCCTCAAACTTGCCGTTTATGTTGCCGATATTCTCGTCGAGGTTGAGCTCGGACAGGTAGAGCTTGCCATCTCGGCCGACGACGAGACCTCGGAGGATAGCGTATTCGAGTTGTAAGCTGGCGGTGTAGAATAATAACGACTCGCTCCTGGGATAGGTCAGCCATTGTCACCGCAGGAGTCGCCAATTGCGTAATGTATGCGGGAATGAACACTCACAGCTTCTGGAACTCGAGACTTCCGTCCTTATTCCGGACGAACAGGTCTAGATTGATGGACATTTCCGGTGCCCATGCACCCTCTCTCGTCTTCAATTGCGCGAGGAGGGACGTGCCTTGAAGGTGACACGACCAATGCTCCGCAGTATTGTACCATTTATCTATGGTGACGTCGAACGAGCCGTCATTGTTGCCGACGTGTTCGTTGAGATTGAGCTTGGAGAAGGTCCATGAACCGTCATCCTTCTGCAAGACGGCGGCCAGCCATGAGCCACGAAGCTCGACTTGCTTAGAAGTCAGCGAGAAAGCCATCTTTGGCTGTTGTTTACTTTTTGGCTCGAGGCGGTGTGGGCGTCAGTATAATGGATCGATGGAGCAGACGTAAGAATATGGGTGTCGAGAAGAAGAATATAAGACTCCAGGTCAAGTATCGTGGGAATGGGCAAGAAACAACCAGTCTTTGTTGTACCCGCAACTCTTCACTGTCTTGATTTGTTTCCCACAAAAAGTTTTCTGAGCCGACACCAACGAGACATATTATAGTCTTGAATTGACTTCATAATTATTTTTTCGCCTTCACAAGCGTGCTCAGGGGCAGGCAGTTTATTCATCATGCCCTGCCACATGTCTGGGGCCACCTCACGGCGATGCGCTGTAGTACAACTCATTCAGGATCCACTTACGTGCCTATTGGTTGCTTCGCTGCCATGGAGGAGCAAAGAAGAGGGATCGCGCACTGACATGGCCATATGATCTTAGAATCCAAGACGAAACCGTTTGCGGCGTTGGCGGACGTCAAACCAATAGCTGCGATGGTGCATGTAGGTCTTCTGCCTGATGAACCCAAAGCCATCTTTTAGACGTTATGATGTGGCGCCCTCAGAAGAAAAGCTAGCGGTGTGGTGATGGAGAGTGGGTTCGGCGACGATCACATGAATGGTCGAACGCACAGTGCATATTGATTCGACGAGAAGCTCAATGCGTTGTTATTGGCTAAGAAATGCATGTTTCAGTATAAAATCTCTATAATTAGTATCTATACAGCATAGAGCCTGTATAATTTCCTTGCACGATATAGTATAAGGTAGCATAAGGGGGCATAAGGCGGTATAGGGCGTATAAGGCTGTATAAACAATAGACCGGGGATGTGAGACAGCCCTGTAAATTCATAAAGAAAAACTGATTCAGGTGGTTCTCTTGTTCCTGTAACCGCGGAGGCCGCGTACAGGAACGGGTGGATTTCAGGGTCCACTCTGAGCGAATCGGAGTATTTCCCCTACTATGACTCCTTCGCCTGATATACGGACGGTAGTATGGGTCCCTGAGCCTGATCTCGCCCAATCTGAGCGGTGAGATCGGGGATTTAGGACACCAGGGGGCGCGGATTGAATTCGATGCCCGATAAAAAATCCTGCAACGCTACGAAAGAAATAATCCGAATAGAGCATGTCGTACGACGCTCATAGACATCTATAGGATGTATAGGAGCAGAGGGGGCAATAGGAGGATACTGAGAAGCTGAATACTGAGAGAAGATATGAAAGAAACTAACTAGTGTAGTCGGCTCCTCTGTGGATATCCAGTCGATACAGTCGTTACCAAGCCCCATCACCAACCACGACGTCAGGGCTTCCCTCGGCTTAGTAACGATCTCCTACTCGTGGATTCACATGCTCACATGCTTTCCCCATGGATCTTGAAAGGATGCTTTGAAGGGTCCTATCCACTCTGCCATTGAATATGTGCGATGTGCACTATTCATTCTTCATCGTCCTGCTTGGTCGATTCTCTTATCCCCACCTCGAAAGACTTTGGTATCCATGATCCTTCTTACGAAAGACATCATCGTCAGCCTCTCGTAGCCAAGCATCGTGTTCGCCAGCCCCCTCTAGAACCCACCTCGCGAACTCGCCCCCTCCTCCTCATTATGTACGCTCGTCATAACCAACCTTGTGATGGTAACGGATAGGCTGCACCTTATCGCCCCTCCAGCTCCTTCTAGTCCATCAATGGGTCCTGCACGCCCATCTCTCGATCTTTTTAGGGTCTATTACCCCTCCTTGAGGGACTGAGGGACCGAGGGCCTTGATAAGATGCCGTATTGACCGCGTTCTCGCGTTGCTAGCCGGTCGTCGGCACCGTGACCGAGAAACACGGTATGTACGCGTATCGGTCTAGCGGAATAGTCATACCGTTGGATGGCGGGTGGTGCACACGCCGTGAATTCGGCGAGGTTGGCTCTACACCGGACACGAGGTGGCGGGAATTTTGGCCGGGATGTTTGTAGCAGAAGCCTTGGACCTATTTGTTCACCGCCTCGGATCGTGGTGCCGAGGTACAATAATGTGGCTTAAGCCACGCGTTCTTGCGCATACGCCATCTATGTGTGAAAGATAAGAAGCGAATTATTGTTCGCCATCGTGATTGGATCTGTTCTAGTACTTTCGGCACATCGACGAACAGTTTCGGGTACGTACTGTCAATAGAGCATTATTCGTCATCCTCATCCGAAAAAGCAATTATTCTACAGTAAGACTTTGAAGATCTCACGATTGTGTTTGGTTGCTGCAGTAACCTCAGCGCTTGCGGAGAAATTCTGCTAGATTCCGGGCGAGTACGCATACAATGGAGTATCTATGCAGTAAATCCCTAATTGAGAGGCGCAAATTGCCCCAGTTGTTCCTGATTCGTTCACATCATACTTCGCAATAGTCACGTCGACGCTCTCCAAGATTATCAACATTTTACATGCCGAGTTCCGATTGAATTTCAGTTTAAGAGGAGGGCAGCATACCTAACACATATCCACAACTGGAGGGGCTCCCCTTTTCTCCCACCTTTCCGTTAACAACCTTGGAAATGACCGATGAGATTATAACTTTAAGTGGTATAGTGCGTATATACAGTGCAAAAAAACACAGCACTGTTATATCTGTTATTCATGGTGCACTGGAAAATTGTCACCAACAATGGACGTCATCAGGTAGGCTGGCGATATTTACAGATTATAAACTAGAAACCACCCGATTCGGAACCGAAGTATGAGACGACGTTCCCTTCAGGTCTCAGCAGCATAGTAACGTGATATTGTTTACCGTCGTGGTCAGCAGAAATGTTTCATTAAGGCTGCCTCGATATGGCACAGCACGGCTCTACAATGGCGCCCCCATACGACCTTAAGAGGACGACGTAGCAGCCGTCCCGGCAATATCGCCGAGCCTCATGCGCGCAATAGTTCTTGACCATTACTGGTCAATTGAATCAGGGCGAATATTACGGGATTCTTCAATATCTAAGTAGAGGCTGTCATATTCAAAAGACACCTCTTATCCAAAGCCTTAATGCCGGTATTAAGTCGATACACCACCCACCGTGTCCCCCCTTTGGTTCAATATTGCACACCATAAGGTTATGGCCAAACGATCTTAAGATGCCATTTACCAACTTGGAGGATTCGTGCATATTTGGGTATCACAGCATCACAGCAGCCCTGCACTTCGCATCCCATTGTGCCCTCATGGGTAGCATTCATCACTTGTACAACT
Source organism: Annulohypoxylon nitens (assembly GCA_022496965.1). Classification (NCBI taxonomy): domain Eukaryota; kingdom Fungi; phylum Ascomycota; class Sordariomycetes; order Xylariales; family Hypoxylaceae; genus Annulohypoxylon; species Annulohypoxylon nitens. Next base: position 66,045 of record MU386661.1, on the reverse strand, counting down.
CCAACAATGGGGGCTGGCCAGATCCTACAATACGACTGTATTACACTAACACTCTTATACCCACGGCCCTGCTATGTTTTGTTTTTTTCCCTTTACCTGATTCCCTGAACTCCCTGAAGTTTAGCGTGGGAAATTTCTTTGCGAGGACCATGGCTTAACGGCGAATGTAGGAGATCCGGTAGGCAGTGAAGAACCGCGAAGCCATTATTCCGCAACTCCGATGCGATAGTTAGGCACGGAAATAACCACCAAACTCGGAGAGCCGATATCGATCCACCATGACTTCCGCTCCGGCGCCGTCCGGCGGCCTGGTAACTACTACCATGGCAATATGCGGAGTGGTCATGATTCTCGCCATAATCTTCGTCGGGCTCCGGTTCTACGTCCGCGTATTCACTCGCGCCGGATTTGGGTACGACGATTGGCTGATCTTGCTGGGCGTCGTTACGACCTTAATCATTATGGTAATACTCCTCGTAGGTATGAGTTATCCATCTCGTTACATTAATCCTCAATATGAGCAAGTTAGGTGCTGAGTATGACCATAGGAAACTCTATCAATCCGAGTGGACAGCAGGTCACTGAGGATACAGACCCTAGTTACCATTACACTCCATCGGATAAGCTGTATGTCACGTACTCGTTTACGGCCTCCATCCTGTACTTTACCGCTGTGAGCACCACCAAGCTAGGGATACTTTTCATGTACTACCGCATTTTTGCGCGAAGCAGCGCTTTCCGGTACCAGCTGTTTTTCTCTGGGGGACTGGTGGTATGCTGGTGGATAATAGCCTCTGTTCTAGCTATCACGAACTGCGTTCCCATGAACACCAACGTAGCTCCTAACAACCCGGTGCACTGTCGCGACTTTAACGTCTTCTGGATGGCAGCCGGCGTGTGCGAGATCTTCATTGATACCCTCATTCTGACCCTGCCAGTGGGTGTGGTGTTGAGGATGAGCTTGTCGCTGAGAAGGAAGCTTGCCGTTTCTGGAATTTTTATGTTGGGCTCATTGTAAGTAACACTATCTAAGCAGGTTTTGCTGGGAACAAAATGATTATATTGACTAGTTCGTAGTGTGATCATTACTGGCATCGTCAAGGTTATCCTCGGATACGACCCCCCTAGCCGTTCGCCATCGTTCTCCCAGACAGAGATCTGGGCAGCCATCCATGTCTGCATGGCTACCATCTGCGCTTGTTTACCCATATTCAGGCCCCTAATTCACCGCGTCGCTAAATCGTCGCTCGTAACCAAGACGTCCACTGTTCTATCCATTCGATCCATTCGAAGGCCAATTGAGAGCCGTCAATCAGAGCGCCGACATATCATTGATGGCAACGAGCACAGGGAAAGCATTGTCTTGGAAACTTCGCGTGTTCAGTCAGGGGAGATCGTTATTCTGCAGGGTCCCCAAAGTCCCTTACAACAGCCAAATGCAGCCCACCTGACTTCATCTACCGATCAATTCGATGAATTATTATTACCTCAGGAAAAACCATATGACTCACGCTTCCAGCGACGGTCCCGAGTAGAAACGGCCGAATCGTCTATGGCCGCCCAGTTGGCAACCTATCTAGAATACGGCACAGATAGCAGCGAGACAGTTCATTCATATAGTGGCAGAGTATAAGTCAAAATTTGGATGTAGAAAAACTGAATGAAATGAGTTACCCCTAAATCCTGATACATTGTAGTGGTAGAGATCCATAACTAAAGTTATTTGAACGCCCTAAGTTATAGCGATTAGCCGCTAAACTTTAGCGGGCAACCCGCTGCCCTAGAGGTACTAAACAGCCCCTGGAGTGGAATCCTTGATCGCCCGATGTACGTACGTACGTACGTACCTACGCTGTTTCTAATCCCGCCAGTGGGGGTAATGACAAAGGAGACCTAAGAACCTTGGAAGTCTTTAAAGTCTTCGTCTCTATAGGCAATCGCTTGGATAGCGGGCAGCAAGAATGCAACCTTTTTCTATTTCCAGCCTTAGTTTGCGCCATAATACCGCGTCGGCTTTGTAGGAGAATGGGAATGATGGCTGGCGGTCGTGGGTGAAGGGGGTCATCCCCTGCTAGGTCGCTGTACAGTGGTGTACTTTTTAGGCGTCACCACTAAATCTCCATCGGATGCTACGCCGGATGTAGGCCCTACGTATGTTGTACTTCTGCTTATGCGCCTAAAGACCGGAAACGTGTGGGCATGCACCTACATTTAGGTGACTGGATCCATGATCGTAACAAATTTTCAACAAACTGCAACAATGTCGCGGATACTCACATTCACATCTGTAAGGCATTATGGCGAAACGAGGACGAAAGGAAAATGATGACTTCATGAGCCACCGTATATTGCTCAGTAAACTATCTAACTCACAAGTCCCCTATACCCCCTCAGGAGTATCCGACTAGTTCGAAAGTCTTCTGGTTTATCCAGCGTTTCCTTCCTAGTTTTTTCTTATTTTTCTCATTTTTTCCCTCCACCGAACCCGCTACTACGCCAAAAATTGAATGGGAGGCGTTGTAAGAGAGGAATCCTGGGTTCTCAAAATGCTGTTCTTTCATTGCTTGACTTGGGTCTGATGCGATTACAGGCGTCAAGTGTTGTTGTAGAAGCAATCCGTCAAATACCCATGGCTTAGGTGCGGCAGTTCAAATTGACGAGAATGGGATGATCGGGTCCACTTCCACAACATGTAGGTCATTCGTAATTGGGTATCAGATTGCTCATCTGATGATGGCAGTTTTCTGAGATCGAAGATTTTGTCGTAGTCGAAATTGGTCATACTACATGTCGCAGTATCAGTGCTCCTGCAGTCGGATCGATGCAGTGCAATTATCAATTGTGTAGGTTGAAAAGTCCGGGTGACAGATATGTTGCCTTAGATGTTTGCTGCACGCGGCTTAGGTTTTTAATGATGCTCGTCGAGAATTTTTTGAGTTGGATTTGGCTTTCAACCAAAGAAAATTCGTAGAGAAGAGGGTTCATTTGATCGGGAAAAAGTGCTGGGTATGAGGCGACCAAGTATGACGAGTCATCGAAGCAGCAGAGTTCTCTTCTCTTCACAGTCATTCCTCGTCATTGAGTACACACCATCCATGCTTCCAAAGGCTCGTCTGATGCCAACCACCTCATACAGGCGGATGAAAACGCCCAACGCCGTATTTTCCCTTTTCCTCGATTTCGTCCAAACAAGAAGTAACCCGATCTCATGAGATTGAATGCACAAGGAATCGCCTTCATGAGATCGAGAAACGATTTGGAAATCAAGGAACCAACGCACATGTCGTAAAGGGTATGTTACAAATCACAAGAAGAATCCAGAAGAAATATGTACAGTCGAATTGGGATGATTCCCCGAGACCCCTGTCGATGCCAAATATTTGGCACGGGATCTTAATGCGTGAGTGTAGAGTTGGGTCTTACTGGGGCGGCTGACCCTGACCTCGGCCACCACCACGATAGTTGTTGTAGCCGCGTCCTCGACCCCGATTTCCGCCGCGGTTACCACCACCACGACCCATTCCGCGATTCGATTGGCCATACAGCTCTGAATACTGGGGTGGCTGCGAGTCATTGAAATGCCCGCCGCGGCTGCTTCGAGCACTCTGCCCTCTACCCTGAGATGAAGGGCCGTTGTTGTTCGGCTGCTCGATAGCTTGAGACTGGGAGCTAGAGCTCAATTGCTTCGGAGCATATGTATTGACCGGACGAGGGATGCTCTCCGGATTATCGTAAACGTAGAGGCTCTTGTCGATGGTGGCAGGAATTGGTTGAATTTCGGTACCCAAATCCTTCTCAATGTTGTACAAGTTGAATCGATCATCCCAGTTGATCAGATTAATAGCTAGACCAAGATGGCCGTAACGTCCGGAACGACCAATACGATGCAGATAGGTTTCCGCATTCTTCGGGAAGTCGAAATTGATGACGACGTTCACGGCCTGGATATCGATACCGCGAGTCAAGAGATCGGAACAGACGAGATTACGGCAGACGCCATTGCGGAAGTCGTGGAAAACCCGGTTACGTGCGTGCTGTGCCATCCTGGCATGACTGTAAAAACATGAATAACCAAGCTCTGTTATCTTCTTGGCTAACAGTTCCACACGATTGGTCGAGTTACAGAAGATGATGGACTGATTGATTTGCAATTTAGAGAAGAGTGTGTTCAGGCAGTGGACCTTCTGCTTCTCTTCGACGAAAGCGTAGTATTGAGTGATACCACGCAACGTCAGTTCGTCCATCAGATTGATCTCGTAAGGTCTTTCCATGTTCTTATCAGAGAAATCCTTAACCGACAGAGGGAATGTAGCTGAAAAGAGCATGATCTGGCGGTCCTTGGGGTGGAATTGGAGCAGCTGTTCGATGACAGGAGTGAACTCGATCGACAACAGCTTATCGGCTTCATCCATGATAAACATGGGACATTCGCTGAGATCGGCGACATTCTTGCCAGCTAGATCGAGAATACGGCCGGGAGTGCCCACCACTATGTGGACAGGATCCTGAAGACGGACAATATCATCGCGGAGGGTGGTACCTCCAGTGGTAACCATGACGTTGACACCTAGGTGCTTGCCAAGAGTCTTACAGACCTGAGATGTTTGCATAGCGAGTTCTCTTGTTGGCACTAGTATCAGGCACTGGATCTTATTAACCTTGGGGTTGATTCGTTCTAAAGCAGGCACGACAAACGCTGCCGTCTTGCCGGTACCATTTTTCGCTCGAGCCAGAATGTCCCGTCCGGTCAGGCCTACTGGTATCGATTCTTCTTGGATAGGGGATGGTTTCTCAAAGCCAGCTTCGAATATACCCATTAATAGGTCTCGCTTGAGGTTGAAGTCCTCCCATTCTAAGCCCTTGGTGTTTGTGACATCCTAGACACGATTAGCCAATGTGCTATACTCATCGATATACCAAATACAAACCTCCGTTTGTTGTCTGTTGTCACGAGTAGGTATGTTAAGACTCTTCTTCCAGTCGTCGGTTTGAGGGGTATCGTTGAGGGTCGAAGCCCGTAATTTTGCCGCTAAGGAGTCCGTCATGATATCTGTACGATCCGCGTTGATGATGCGGAATAGTTTCAGGTTGGTGTTTGTCGGTGCTGTTGCAAGATGTCACGGTGTAATAATCAACTTCCTGCGTAGACCATATACCGTTGAAAGGTAGTACGCAAGGGAAGAATATGATTGTACGAGACACTGAATGATGTGGTGGAGTGTAAGAGGCTCTCACGGGAGCTAGCAACGGCGTGGTATTGTGTTGTTGTAAGTAGCGTAGTTAAGGGGGTTCCGAGGTTAGGTATGACAACTGTTTGTCGGGCGGAAAGGTGATTTGTGCGTGGGTTCGTGAAGTAGGTCGTGAAATTGTCGAAAGTGGATTGGTTCTTTTAAAAGTCAGCGGAGCTGTGGGTATTCTGAAGGTCTGGATGACGCTAAAGTAACCCAGCTTTATCAATTTTGCAGTCAATCGAAAAGAGATGGGGATTTGAGTGAACCTGAAAAATACGAACATAATGGATTCGCAGATTACTACGAATTGTATACTGTTGGTCATAATATTATCTAGAGCCAGGTACCAACAGGAGGCCTCTGGATAGGTAATATTTAGGCAAACAGCATACACCACCTAGGTAGGTAGGTAGACAATGAGCAGAAGGTGGGATGAAGGGGGGCAAGATGGACGCGAATGTACGGGATGTAGATATTAAATACACAAACGCGTAAACATACCTTGACGAGATTCAAGTCCCTGTAGCATGCAAGATTCGACTTGGCCGAATGGGGGATGTGAGGGTGGTTCCTGAAACACCTAACGTACACAATGTGATGCCGCTATTGTTTGCTTTTGGCTGGAGAGCACAAAATGCAGCGGAGAGACGGGTGATCAAAAGATGAGGGGAGGATTTTTTCGTGGTCGATTACGGGTAGAGTGGTCGAGAGTTGAGAGTCGAGGATCGAGGTTATTGGGGTTCAATGGTTGAAATTATTTCTCGATCTGTGTTCGCGAAGGAATTTTGGTATGTGGGCTTAAATGATCCAGGTTAATTCAAATCTTTGCAGACTCGAAAAAAAGACAGGTTCAGGTCCAAGTTCAGATGAGGATTGTTTTTTGTTCTTGTTGTAAAATTGAGCAGTAAGGCTGCAAAGCACCTAAGATGTTTTTGTGTGGAGTTGTGGAGTATGGTGTGTAATTATTGCGGAAGAGGGAGAGAGGTAGAGGGTTGAGTTTAGAGAAGAAGCATCTCGTGGATGTGGTAGAAGTGGGTGGTGCGCAGAGAGGATTTGAAGATTTGAGAGGAAGTTGTTTTAATCGGATCGTGCTGGTGCTGATCAGATTTGGGTGTGTACCTGGTACCCACTACAAATTGGGGTTCAGTGGGTTAATCAGACTTCCAAGGTTAATCTCAGGTATGCAGCTAGGATAATAGGGAATATGATGATGGATGTACCTTCCTAAGGTAAATTGGTAGTAAGCTCGTAGTACTAGGTACAAGCAAGCATTGACATTCGTGGATCCATATTTTCATGAGCCACAGGATCACCTCCAGCCTAGGCACATAACGGCCGGACCGGCTTTGACCCGACATTTCAATGGGGACCTCACGGATGACCCCGCAACGTTGAGGCTGAAGTGAGCAAGGTTGGAGATAGGGGATCTTATCAGCTTATCTAATGCACGTATGGGTCCGCCGAGTCGAGGTCCCACAATGTAAAAAGATACTTATGATCATGTACCTAAAGGCATGACCGCATGACTGGAGTTACTGGAGTTCCTGTCGTGGTAGTCGCGGGTTAGCGCTAAACCTTATAGCGGATAAAGTGCCTGCAATTGCTTCAACACGCTGCGGTTACGTACCAAATCGGTACATCGGTCTGCCGGTCTGCGCGGGTTTGAGCTATTTCAAACGTACAGCGCTGGAATGCGAAGGCCGTAACTCTCTCAACTCTCTCACCTGTCCAAACCTTCTCATATCCATCCAGGTCCCTTGGAAGCAAACCATTCGCAACCTCTTTATCTTATAAAGAACCTCAATTCCACCAAACTGTTCTTATCGTCAACAATGAACCCTTCACCGAGGGGGTTCATGAGCAATGTGCTACATCTGTAGACTATGATTTTCAGGAAATCAACCGTCGCGCTTTGCTCCAGCTCTAATCTCCCCTCCTTTCTCTCGCCGCCGCACCTTTTCAATGGCCCTTGCATAACGTCATCATGTAATTCAACTACACAACGACCTCAATGGTCTCAAAATAGAGACCACGAACATAAATTCGCTCGAAAACGATGTTACGCCACTGTGTCTGGTGGACCGAACAAGCCGGATAACTCTACTCACGATCCCCATGATTGGCCCTCGTCGTCGAATCCCACACCCTACGAGATATTCGACCAGCATAAGAGTGCGCCTTACAGCAAGTCCAAGTTTTATGAATTAGTCAAGCTCTATCATCCAGATCGGCACCAGCATACGCACCACCACCACCCTTTGTCGCATACGACTAGGCTGGAGCGCTATCGGCTGATCGTCGCTGCGAACCAAATCCTTAGCGACCCGACCAAGCGTCGCGCATACGATTTATACGGTTCCGGATGGGGAGGAGCGCGGAGTATGGAGAACATGTACCGCGAGGCCGATAAGTCATGGAGAGATATGCCTGGGAACGCTAGCATGAATGCGACGTGGGAGGATTGGGAACGGTGGTATCGGGAGCGGGACGGCAAAAAGGAAGAGCAGCAGCCCATATACATGTCTAATGGCCTCTTCGCAAGTATCTTATGCATGTTTGTTGTCGTCGGCAGTCTAGGTCAAGCACGACGGGCGACCTCGAGCTCGACGAATCTTGTGGAGATGAGAGATGAGCACCATGAGGCTATTAGCCACGCGATGAGGCAGCGGCAGCACGATCAGGCACCTCTTGGAAGGCAAGAAAGGATCGAACGCTTCTTAAGGCAGAGAGAAGAATGGGCGCTGGTCTCGCCACCACACGCCCCCAAGCCAGTTGTTTCTAATGACAATTAACAAACTAGCTACCAGAAATCTTAAAAGTCCTACCGCTACGTTTGCCTTACAACTGTTCGTTCGACGCACGCAATTGGTATTACTTGGGGTCAACATATACTATATATGGTTTCTATATTATGCATCATATCTTATATACTAGAATGTCCCGAATAGAGGATCCTGACCTCGTTGATATGAGACAGTGAACCAAGAGGTATGCATGTGAGGTGCGTACGAATTCTCCCATGAAATAACAACATCAGTTAGCTCCGGAGGCAGAGACAAGGTGAAACGTAAGCGTAGTCTCCCCGTCTATCTTTCCACCAACGGACTTCCCAACCCAATTCGCATCGTCCGTAAAGAATGAAATGTCGATTCTTCCTGGGCCATCTGACGCGCCTAAACTTACGGCACCGCCCGAATGCACCTTGTCGCCGGCCAGACTACTAAGCTTCCACTCACTCTCCGTAATCTGCTTTCCAAACAACGCATCGTAGACCCCCTTAGCACTTTCCGCTGTCTTTGGCGATTCGGGATGAATCTCGACTTTAGCCACGCCCACCACTCCCGATGGATGTTTCGCGTTCCCCGGCTCCTCGAACGGAACCCTTAGATGGCGGGGCGTAACATCCAAGCACCAGAAAGGCAGAGTCCCCAACTCAAGCGCCTCTCCGTCCTCGCGCTTCGCAAACGCAGTACTCCACTTTAGTACCTCGCCATCGGGTCTTATCCGTCCTCCACGTCTCAAGTCGGCATACACGATCCCCGTGTTCTGCTCCCGGACCTTGCGCTGCACCTCCCGGAACAATTTCTCCAGCCTCAATTCCCCTCCGCTACTCTCTCCCGCCTTTTCCTTCTCCCGTTCAGCATCATCGATGGCAGTCGAGGGTAACGTGACAGCCCAATCGATGACATGGCCCTCTTTCTTCGACCCCCAGTGGTGCGTAGCCCGGTCAGCGGGGTCGATCCCCGGCACGAAGGCGATGAACTCGAGGTACGCGCCGTCGGGCAGGTACACGAGCGAATTCTCGGTTCGGCCGTCGGCGTGGCGGCCCCCGGCGTGGAAGTGGAAGACCTCCGAGAACCACGAGAGTGGGGCCGACAGGAAAGAGTGGGGGACTAGGATCACGATGTGATCGACGAGCGGGGTGGTTTCTGCCGAGGATGCCATTTCGGGGACGCTGTGTGAACTCGGGGGTGTTTATAGTTGATGTTAGATAAAATTAAGATGAGCAAGATGTTGATGCTGTATTATATACATCGGCGGACGCATATGGAGGCAGCTAGCTAGGTGTATTGCTGATATGTCGTGCTCGCTTAGCTTAAATGACGTGACTCATAGCCCGTAGTCTATCGGCCATCACTCGAGAGGGTAGAGATCTAAATGACATTAGGGGTATCTTAGATCGATAGATTTATATGCATGAGTATATAATAGCGAGATCAAATCTAGCTTTGCCTTTTTACAGTTGCGACTATTTCTTCCAACACCTGCTTCATAACCCTCTCGGCTTCCTTGGGGTCGATTCTCTCCTCGGCGCCCAGCTTGATCATTCGACCCACTAGAAACATTAGCTTCCCTTGGGGATATTGTTTGTAGTCTACAAACTGCTTCACAATATCGTCTTGGCCCTCGACTGCGGTACGTGCAAGCTCAATGTATTCATCTTCATTAAGCTCGTTAAACCATAGGTCCTCCTCGTTAATGACCGCGTCGATTGTCGGATAATCTTCTGGTATCCTTCGACGGAAAACAGCCCATAGGAGTTCCTTTGCTATTTTTGCAGTGATCTTGCGCTGGTGTAGGTAAAATAAGATATCAGTGAGGTGCCTAACAGGTACCCGGTCGCATTGTCCGTCCTCGGTAAGACCTAGATCCAGGGCGTCATCTTCAATGCGTGCCGATGTCAATCGATCTAACTCGTGAAGGGTCCAATTGGCCGCAAGTTGGTAACCTGACAAGTATTGGGGCGAATCTGCGTCTGAGCCAAATCGTTTGGCGAGAAGATCAACAACATTCCAAAAATACTCGACTCGCTTGCCCCCATCAAGCGCTACTAGAGATTGTGCATCCTTAGTTGAAAGCTCAAATCGTTGAATTAACTCCTCGATTTCGGTGTCGGGGAGTTCACCCATGTGCCCCCGAAGATGATTGATTAAATCGTCGCCGATGATAACAGGTGCTAAGTCAGGATCGGGCATGTATCTGTAGTCAACTTCGCCTTCCTTGCCACGCAATCGACGAGTTTCAGTTGAACCAATCGACCATCCTCGCGTCTCGCTTGCTATAGTCCCACCGGATTCAAGAACGGCGATCTGCCTATCCCGCTCAGCGATAATAGCATCCTCAACAGCCTTCAAACTGCTCAAATTTTTTATCTCGGTTCTCTGTCCTAGGGGTGCAGAAGGATCATCACTTCTTCGAACGGAGACATTGACGTCTGCACGTAGACCGCCGGCCTCCATGCCCGAGACGCATGCATCAACGGCATTCAACAGAATTTGAATCTTCCTAACCAGGGCGGCGGCAGTGGCCGGATGGTGAATATCAGGTAGAGTGATGATCTCAATCAAAGGGACACCGGTACGGTTGAAGTCTACCCAATGGACATTTTCAGGTTGTGCCATAGTCTTAGCCGTATCCTGTTCCATCTGAATTTGCTTGATGCCCACGGAAATACCGTCGCCGTCCTCTGCCGCAATCCCGTCCCGGGGTTGAAGTGTGATTCGGCCATCCCGCGCAAATGGTTCATAATACTGTGTGATCTGATATCCTGATGGCTGATCCCAATGAAAGTAGTGTTTCCTGTCGAACCTGCTCGTGTTTTGTATGTTGCAATCAAGAGCAAGTGCTGCTCTTAAAGCCGGGATGAGCGTTTCTTTCTGGAAGATAGGTTGACTGCCTGGCGTGGCCAAGTCAAAGTAGGCTACGTGAGAGTTTGGCTCGTCGTTAAAAGAGGTCGTAGCGTGCGAGAAGAGCTTCTTTGCAGTATTTAATTGCGCATGGATTTCAATCCCCACGGTGAGCTCCCAGCCATCAACCACTTGGTTGTTTATATTCTTCTTCTTCTTTTTCCCAGAAGTTTTTAGCTTCTTCGCTTCATCCTTCAGTTGCTTCCGCAAAGGAACACGAATTGGAGACGGCGCATTATCGAGGTGGGAGGATGAGACTTCGGCGTGGGCAGCTCGGCGTTGGGATTCCCGAACTATTATAGGAATAGTTCGGGCCTGTGCTTGTAGACAGCCTCTGGAAGAGAACTGACCATAGAGCAGATATCTGCTTAGAGAAGCGACTCTAGGCCGCGGCATACCGATTTCCAAGAACGTCGGAATGGGATGTGCTAGTTGTGAATGAAGAAAAAAGTGACACTGGAAGATTCAATCCCAAGAAGCCCCGAAGCCCCACGGTGCCCCACTCTGTGCTCCTATCCAGTGGGTCCCGGTAGGTGGAAGCTGGCAGCGAGGATCGTAGCCTGTAGGGCAGGTGCTACGAGTTCCATTGGACGTTGGAAAATTGGGAACTTCCAGGGTGTCCAGGGTTACCTAAACTCCACTGAACCAGATCTACGGATACCTGGGTACTTTCATATTTAGTGCATTTAGTGCTTCTCATCACTTATCGCATCTTTTGCATCTTTCCATCTTCAACTTCTAGAAACTATATCACATTAACATCAACATCCTAATATGGAATATGGGAACTAACTGAAACCAAAAAGGGAAGTATTCTGATATCCAAGGGCGTATTGAATCAATCTGAAATTAAGGGACTATTGGTTACGGTTCATCACGACGAGCACACGCGCCATGTGGCCTCGGTCACCATCAGAATCACTTCGCGTCACTCACACAACTTCAAGAGCCCACCAATCATCTGTCGCGTGATATCTGGACATTTCCATGCGGCCGACTGATATTGGGGGTGCTCCCCATTAATCGTTTGGAGCATCTGGGACAGGCTTGTCGTATCTCCTGACCAACCTGAGAATTATGATGGGTTATGATGGCCGACCATATCCCTTTTTCGAACCCCTACCCAGCTATTCTTCCTTTTAAAGAGTCGAGGGGCTCCCCTCTTCAGCTCCTTTTCCTCATTTAATATCAACTAAGACACCTCATAGGACCACATACCCTTCTTCTAGTTCATGGTGTGTGTGGACTGGCGTCGCAGAATCCCATCATGTTCACCCATCGCCATCGCGCTTCGTGTACTTTCACCTCCGTCGGCCACATGTCCTTCGAGTAATGATTTATAGCGTTTAGGAGCTTTTGCTAGTTTGATTCTTCGTTCTTAATCGTCATTAATACATATCAAATTTGACTATCTGTCACTGTTCTGTTCGTCCTCCGTCAATCTACTACAGGGCTACTACCTAATTAGGATATCCCGTATGTCCATAAACCCACGTTATTATCCTTCATGGACGGCTACCTGCAGCCCAACATTGCGAGGTATGCGTGTTTCACGCTGTGTTCGCACATCTTCTCTTCCTTCACCACGGGGTCAAAAGTCCATTTTGTTAAGAAGTTTTCAAGGGTTGCGCCTTAGTCTCTGCTGATGTCGTTCCAAAGACATTATCGTTCCTCTTCCGTTCCGGCTTCTGTCGATCGAGGTGCCTCTCGGCACGCCACTGCTGAAAACGCCATGGCTGACGATCGGGACCATACCCGAAGGGAATCCCCTAATTTTCAACACCCTTTTCCTTCAAGGAGGAAAAGCATACCAAGACGTAACACCGATAACAGATCATGGGACCCCACCTTTAAGTATAATCCAAACAACCTCAATCAGAATAACAGGAGATTCTCCAGTGTTTTGCGGACTTCCCCTGAACCCATATTGGACCCCACCAATCTACCCACATCACCACCCACTTTCGGCGAAGGGATAGGCAATAGTCAAATGCCAGGCCGAGGGTTTGGCGCCGAGGATCTTAGCCGACTTAATATCTCGCAAGATAATGACAACCTTACCAACATAAGCACGGCATCGGTCGCATCCACAAGTCTGGCAACTGGTGGTCTAAGTTCTCACGGCTCAAACGGCTCAGGTAGGAGTGGCTTCACAGAAAGGCCTTTCCAGAACGGAGACAACATAGGGAAAGCAAAGTCAAGGCGCAAGAGGTTTCCTCAAAGAAAGCCCAATGCCCTCAACTTCCTAGATTCTGATTCTCCTGATGTGACCGCGGAAAGTATTCGTAGGTCAATGGAGGAGGCATCGCAACGATCGCCAAACTCTCTCCAAGGCCAATCGCCATCAATCCGTAGCGCATCTACGGCAACCACCGGTTTCCGAGATGACGCTTCGGAAAATGTTGGCGAGCATGAAACCGACCGAAGCACGAGCCCAGAGCGTGGTGCCGACGGCGATGGTCGTCAAAACGGTGGACCTCGGTCGAAGTCGGGTCCAAATAGGAAACGAAGCTACGGGTTCCCGGATGTCTCACGAGGAAACCCTGAACGTCCAAGCACCCCACCAGCCGACCATGGCCCACGAGAGCCGACCCGAGGTCGGTCTCAACCTGCTCCCAGACAGGAGAGATTGCCTTTAACAGGTTATGAGCTCCTTGCTTCGAAGCTTTCTATTTCTCCAGCAAATCAATCCGGTCCGCATCTTCGACCCATCTTCCGTCGATTTGAAATGTTAAATCACAGACTGTTGCTATACCTCCAGGATGAGATTTGTGAACTAGAGGAACAACTCCGTCGACTTGATGCGGCGGATACACAGAGTCGACGTATACCAGGACCGGATTCCTTCTTCCCGGCATCACGAAGAGCAGAGTATATGGCGGGCGGTGAACTCCATTGGCATAAAACCGATATCCTCGGCAAGATTGGATTTAAGCTGGAACAATATAGTAAGACTTCTCCTTCCCTCAGTCGCTTCTAGTGTAATAACTCGCTCATGCGGATAACCGCTTAGATCGCCTATTATCTTCGTGTAGAGAGACACAAGGAATGCCGGTTCCGTCGTTGGAAGACATCCACGAATATCGCAACTATCTTGCCACCCATGCCCCAATTGCCGAGATCGAGAGCCGTTTTCTCGATATATCGGATGACCTAATATGCGTCAGCGACGAGTATCAGGATGTCATCGAGGAAGAACCTGTTCCGACTCCAATCCCGCATCCGAATTTCTCGATGGCAGAGCCCCGAGCCATATCTCCTATCAGGTCTCGTCCCGTCTCGCCCTATCAACAAGATAGACCTATTTCACCATATCGGCAGGATCGACAAGAGGGCAGCATCATAACCGTTGACACGGTATACGATGACAACCAAGTTATCCTATTATCTATAGCAATCACTGTGGCTGTCATCATTCCAATCTTAACGTTCTTAATTATCCCAGGGTATCTAGGTAGACTGACTGTGGTTATTCTGGTTGGCCTCGGTATTCTGGGGGCCCTTTTCCAGGGGCAAATAGTGGCGATCCGCACTTGGGAGCTTCTCACCTGCGTGGGTCTCTATGGCGCCGTTATGGCCGTTATCGCGGGAATTGTGTAATCGACGAGTTTCTTATGCTCAAGAGGAAACATCACCATCACAATTTAATGTATAATTCTCTTTCGAACTATCTAAAGCCAGTCAACAAGGTCATCTTCTACCAACGCTGTCTCTACTAGGACTCAGGGGCTTGAAACTCGTGGAAATTCGTATCATGCTAGGAGAGGACCAGTGGATGAGGGAGTTGACTTCGCCGATAACGCTCTTTGGAGGATTTGCTTGTATAAGAATTTGTAGGGACTGGCTTATAGCGCTAAGTGTACAATAAAAGGAGCCCTCGTACTTCCCGAAGGACTTTGGAACAATCACTGCTGCAGAAGACTTATATTAGTGCTCTGGGTATTTGCTTGAGATCCGAGAATTTGATGAGTTATGAATCGATGAAGAATTTTTAGAGGCTCCTACCACGTTATTTTCAGACATCAAAATTGGTACCCAAGACTATCCGGGTACCGAGGTAGTACCTAAATGATCGAACCTATCTATCGTCAGATTTTATATTGCTTGCCTAGATAACCCAATTGATATCACCCTTTCCAACCAGCACCTCTGGTCGCCTCTTTCAAAACCTCGCGAAGTAGGCATGCAGTGGTACCTAGGTATTTATATCCCTTATCTTCGTAGACACGCAAGTACCCCATAGCAAAAGAACTAGAAACGTTCTCAGTAGCTCTGAACATCAGGGTGATGCATGATTAATGCATTCATGGAGCTGAGATATCGATTATCTCAAGGTAAGCTTTGAGACAGGCACGTCTTTCCTATTCGTTTTATTGAGTGCCCAGGAGCACCTAGCAGCTGAGAGCAAGAGGATTGTGCTGAGGCTGAGATGGGATGCATACTTGGCTGGTCTGATAGGGTAGAAGAAACAGCTATGTAGCCACCAGCGTACCTACCAATTCACATGTTAGGGTGATATCGTACTTGGGTAGTGATATCCAGTGTAATATCATGTAGAGACTCGTAAGGCCTTATGCTCTCATAGGTTATCTTGGTAATACTACCTACCTAGGTACCTACCTACAGTGGGTCATAGAAAGAATCGTCAAAGACCCCTTTTTACACCAATAGGTACAAATTCGAAGCATCCAGGTAGATTAACATTAGGCGGCGAATTGGTAACCTTATGGTGTCTTTTGAAACTGAGAAGGCGACTTTGAAGCGTTACTTTGCATGAAAGTTGGCCTGCTTTCGTAGCCAAGTTATGTTGCTTCAGCTACTAAAATGGAAATGTAATGCGAGCTGCCCCGTATTGGCATTCTAAGGACAGAAGCTAAAAATAACCGCCATATATCATAAATAGAATCTTTTTTTTTTTTTTTTCTTCATATTAGAATAATAAACTAGACCTCGCTCTCCAAATAAGTGATATCTTTTTGGTGTATTAGGTATATGCTCCTCCTGTTAAGCCTTAATACTGCTGACTGATATCATCTTAGAATATCCGGTACATTTCAACCTTCGCATATGTTCTACAGTCAATTATCCTATATCACATTATAGTCAGTATAAGTGAAAGATAAATGGGGAACAACGTTAAGATACACTGGTTTGTGCCGACCTCTCTCTCATGCGAGCTACTGGGAGGTATCTTGATTGCAATTGGCCATCACTTATATTATACCTCTCTGTCAGGGAAATATACACAAGGTAGTGTTGCCGCATTAGGATACCGAGTCCCCGATCAGCAATTCAATTCAGCCGTTGGTACCGCTTTTGCTTTTATTGTTCGAGCACTTCTACTGTATTCTGTGTCGACAGCTTACGTACAAGTCCTTTGGCAAGCTGCTAGGCATCGCCGGAAATCTAAGACACTAGATGAAATCGATGCAATGTTCTCTCTTCTTACGGACCTAATTGCTCTTTGGAGAGTTTCTATTTGGTGGAAATTCCCTCTGTTACTACTCATCGCACTGGTAGGATGGTAAAAGATGCCTACCTTTAATTGTGTACTAACTTGACTGGAAACGCTAACGTAATTCTGAAGGATTCTTCCCATTGCTTTCGTTTTTCCGCCTGCTACTCTCTCTGTGAAAGTAGTTCCGATAACCACTTCCGCCTTGCAACACGTGCCAAACTTTGACATTACGAGCCTTCGGTATGTAGCAGGCATGCCACCGACTACTCTTTCAGACGACTATTCCATGAATTATCTTTATAATGGCCCCAGTATTGAAATCCAGAAGATTGCCACTGCTGTTGCAGCTGGGGAAGCTATCCTACCCATGAACCCACCAACGGCAAATTCGAGCTGGTCGCTTGATTTCTACGGCCCTTCAATTAATTGCAATTCCATGGAAGAAAGGGTACAGAGCCAGGTTATGAATAACATAATGAATTGGCTTTGGAATGAGACAAATATCAACTCACTTGGGAATTGCCTTACCCCTTACGAATATCTGGCCTGGACATCTAACTTTGACGCGTCGATCTCAAATGAATCAAACCCAACACCAATTCCATTTATTAATTCGAAGACCGGGGATTGGACGGTATTCTCCACGGGAAGTCCCCTTAGCCCATTGTCTCCTATATATATTGCAGTGATGCCTGAAATAATCAAAATTAGGCATAACGGTCCCAACTATTATATAGGTGCTTGTGAGCTCCCTAAATTTACCGAGGAAAACGACAAGAACTTCTGGCAATGCAATTTGCATAATGCTTCATACAGAGCTATTTTCAAATTTGAAACAGGGACACAAAGTATAGACTTGTCTATAGACCAGTTAGAGGCAGTAGAGACCATACATGGCGTTCACAGCTCATTCTCACAAGACAAAAACTGTGTTGAGCTAACAAAAATAGGTGCGTATGATACGGATGGCGTTTCTTCCCCAATGTGCCTCTTCGACACAAGTCTACTTCGAAAATTGTCGTACACCGCGATTTTCGACGCCTTTAGACAAATAATAATAGGGTCAGTATCGATTAATTCCACTTTCCAGCCGGTGACCGATACAAACGTTATATCCTCGACTCTTATCAATACACCAGAACTCAGTTTTCTCCAGGAGAGGATAAATGGGGGTGTGAGATCCTTGAGTTTACAAACAACTATCAACAATCTTACCGGTGTTTCGAGAGTTGATTGGTTGGCAAGTCCGCAAATTGTTGTCTTCAACAAATCGCTTCAAAGTACCTTGGAAGAAATGTTTCATAACATTACTATAAGTCTTTTAAGTTCAGAAGTGCTCCAGTAAGTTACTTTCCATGCCTCTAGTTTCAAAAGACCCTTACTCGAACTATGAAAATATTCGGCCTAACATTACCCATTCAGACCTAGTATCACGTCCGAATTTGCCCCTCCGAAAGTCAACGTCACGAAGACGATGTATGAACCGATATATGACTATTCGGCCGTTCAACTTTGGATTTCCTATGGGATTGCAATATTCATCTCCTTATTTGCTAGCATATGTGGAGTAATTGCTCTGCGATCAAACGGCGCCAGTTATAGTAGTGATTTCTCTACTATCTATCGAGTAGCTTTTAGTGTGGTTCTTAACACTACAATGCGGCTAGATGATACAGACGGCGCAGATCCGCTTCCAAAATACCTTGGCGATGCAAATTTTCAGCTTGGCGAAAACATAACTGGTAGCAAGGACAGAGCAACAAGCGCATAATACTGAAGATTACGATAGCCTTTGCGATTTTCAGAAGACTAGGCCAGAGCATGATATCAGTTTTCAACGACCCCTGCATACCCCGAGAGAGCGAAGAGGTCTCTGTTTTGAGCAGGATATGTTAAGGGAGTAATCCCTTTTACTCGAAGGCGGGGCCGGCACAGGCTCTAAAATGTCGTGTTCATCTACCTAGAAAACACCCTGACCCCGCACTGGGGGTTGGAATGAGAAAGATTTGTTGGAAAATGTAAAGAGGTTCTAGGTACTTCACGGGCGACTAAAGTGGCTGTACTAGTAGATGATGGTGTCAGTGCATCATGGTGAAGACGACCTCGTTGTCACGGCTTTTGAGGACACTGAGATCGAACGTCTAGTTCTATTATACGAAAAGGGTTTATAGGGTCAAGATTAAAAATGTTCAGTTCTGACTAGTATACTGTAGTTGATGGTAGGTTCGATAGGTATCAAGTTGTATTTGATCAAGCTCAAGCCCAAAAAGAACGCAAACCCGGTAAACTTCATGAACATGATGATGATGAATTCTTTTACGTCCCTAAGGGACGTGATTTTGTATCTAAGTAGTTACATCGCCACGTCGTTCCGCAACGATGGCGGATGTGGACGTCTGGAGTACTCCCGGTCCATATTAATGGCTGGGGTCATGTTTACGGCGCTTCACCACGGATCTTGTGTAACCTCACTTTCCTAGTTAAGACACCTAGGCAGGTACCCTATCCAGACTTCCCTCCCCGCGAAAGTCGGCGCCGGCTCCGGGCGGCTCTCCGCCCTTTGGCCGAGCCGATTTTAATGCTCCAAGGTGGCCCGGTAAACCGCCTAGAGGTAAAGTTAGCCATATCTGAATAGGAGTCCGCATTATTAAGCAACCTAAGAAGGAGATTGCTGCACTGGAGATATGCCGATCGGAGAACGCGGTAAACTACCTAAACAACAACATCCTACGACCAGTTTCCCGCGAAGAAACTGACCAAGGACTTTTATTACGATATAATGAGATACTCCGTACCTAAGTGTAATTACTCCGCATTGTTGTTTCAACTTTTAATACTGCGCCACCAACAACTCTGGTTACCTCCCAGGCGGCATGAATTCCCTGTGATACCCCTTGACGGTATAATACTTGATGTTGTGTGAGGGGCGAGTGATTGATTGATTTTGGCAGGTACTTAGATAAAAGACAAGTTGTCAATGTTACGTGGCGGCGTACGTAGCGGTTGTTTGTATGTCTCAATGGGTTTTGGCAACTAACAGCCGGAGACAGTGAGGCGACCAACAACCTTGGAAGTTTACCACATTGCCTACAACGGTACTGTTGCCGCTTCTCATATTAATTCATAAGGTTAATTGCATCTTTTCAGTTGGTAGAATTTTGGTTCATTGATGATCGATGCTAGGTCGTAATCTAGTAGCCGAATCGGTTCAGTGCCGTTATGCATGGCCGTTTGGTACCTGATTCGCTAGCTATCGTCGGATGTGACAGCTCAGCCGGCGATGCTGCGGCCTCGAATGCCTAACTCAGGCTGACTGTGCAGGCCTCCACACCTCTGAAATTATGTTAAATTCATCACAAAACAATTCAACATCTTCTTTTACTCAACCTTTAAAATTACCAGGACAACACCATTTCAATATTTCACCGCTTTGTAACATCCAATCACCATGGCACAAAGCAACAGCTCTCGGAAATGGCCATGCGATTGCGCGGCAGTTTTTAACAACCCGCAATCAATTGGGGAGCATATTCAGACAACGGGTCACATGAAACCTAGATGGTGCACATTGTGTAATCGCCTATTTCCTTCGAAGGAAAGTCTTTCGCAACATAAGAGAACCGCCACAAAGCACAAGAAGATACCGCCAAAGGTCAATAACAACGTCCTTGTCCCTGATAAGAAAACCCAGGCAGAAAAGCTCAAGGCTGCCCCAAAGAAGCCGGCGCAAGTTCCCAAGACCGCTGAGGCACCTAAAACGGCTGCTGGAAGTTCTAAAAACTGGAAGAATACTATCACCACCGCCGCCACCAAAAACTCCACTAAAAGTAATGTCTCTCCCCGTAATCCAATCTTCTACAGACAGGGCTTTTCGATTAACTTGACCAGATCCATCTACCACAGCTGTCAATCAAACTGCTAGTCAATTGCCAAAAGCTGTACAATTGCCTGTCTTAGCCTATCAAGCGGTACCTATAACCATGGCTGAGCCATTAAATCCTCACTCAATCCAATACCCATGGATGTCGGGGCGACAAGACGCTAGCCTAATCGAGGTTGCGGCGGCTCAATGCCATAGCGAAAACCGCTTATTAGATCGAGGCTTCTATACAGGCAATCCCCTATTCCGAGGAGATCATAAGTTTAGTATCAAACAATTTGTTTCGACACCGGCAAGGGTAAGGGGGTTGACGAAGCGCAAGGCCATCGCTCTTGACTGCGAGATGGTAGGGGTCGCTGATGGCAAGGATGAACTCGCGCAGCTTTGCGCCGTCGATCTTTTTACTGGAGAAGTCCTTATCAACTCTCTTGTGGACCCTACCCAACCCGTCAAGGATTACCGAACTCGGTGGAGCGGTATCACATTAGGGAAGATGATAGCGGCTAAAACCTGTGGAAGAGCCCTTGATGGCTGGCCGGCGGCGAGAGCAAAGCTGTTCGAATTCGCTGATGAAGATACCATACTTGTCGGTCACTCCCTCAATCATGACCTAAGAGTCTTGTATATCGCCCACAAGCAGGTCATCGACTCCGCTGTCCTCGTTGCTGAAGCCGTCTTCGGTAGAGCACAGAGCTTACGACGTGACTGGGGCTTGAAGAATGCTAGCCAAGAGATCCTCGGCATCAAGATACAGACTTCTAAGAATGGTCATGACTGTTTAGAGGATACGCTTGCTACTAGGGAGTTGGTACTTTGGTGCCTGAAAAATCCTCAGAAGCTATTGCAATGGGGTAGAGACGCTCTGGTCAAATACGAAGAGGAGAGGCGGAAGATAGAACAGCGGAGACAAGCTAAGGCAAAAGCCAAGAAGGAAAAGGAAGAGAGGGAAAGGCAAATTGAGAGAGAGAATGAAGAATCATCCAACGTATGGTTTCCAGCTCCGGCGTACGGGTACAATGATGGTGGCAGGGATAGCGACTACGACGGCTATTATGACTATGAGTACGCTCAAAGTCTTAGAAGAGGGTATGGTGGAGGACTCCACACGCACGATTATTATCACGGTGCGTTCTATGACAACGACTCATCGTGGGCAGATCCGCATTATTGATTGGTAGTGGACGGCTCAACATCACATGGGCTGGAGCAGGTATTACTGCTCGGGTACAGATAGCAAGGGGGGCTGGATCTGGCCGCGGTTCTTTCGTTTAGGTCCTATTATATCAAGCATACTGTTGCTATCATGAACTGAGATATCTACATGAGTGCTATTCTAGGTATTCATCCCCCAATAAGGTTTCCTTCTGTAAAGCGTTTCCACAAGGATGGCTTCTTCTTGACTTTATTTTTCATCTCCCCTATCGGCTTACCCTGTGCAGACTTATCTTCAGACGTTTCTGTATATGTATCATCAGATCTAACACCAGTAACTACATCAATTGCCTCTCTTACTACTTGTCTAACTGAAAAGTTGACATCTTCGATGCCAATATCGACCAGATAACTCTTCGAGGACCTTAGCATAACAGGTGTACTAGATACGCGAATGCTATGGTATGGTAGCTCGTATCTGCCTGCTTTCGAAGGTTCGAATCGAGTATCCATGTACTTAAACTCGATTTTCCCGACATCGATATCGGCATCAATGTCAATCGCGTCAAATGCAACATCTAGCCCGCTAAGTGTACCAATCATTACGGCTAACCGCTCCCCATTTTGGCGCTCAAATATAATGGCTGCTGAAAGTTGTCTCGGCTTTCTGAGAATTCGAAAGGATATGGGATACTGGGCCGGAACCCACGTTCTAGCAGAGTTCTTCGAGAATATCACAGGGTCGTTATTATCTTCGCTCGCCAATATCATACGTAATACTTTGTAGATCTCTTGAGGAGGGCCTGTTCTGAGTTGGACGTGGTGTTGAAGAAAGGCTCCTTCGAGCGAAATTGTCTCTGGCTTCTGGCGGATATACACAGTTTGGAGATGTCCCCGTCTCTGAACACTGGCGAACTGCCCTAACCTGATGCGAGCGTATTGCTCGTCAGTTTGCGATAGCTTCTTCAGGTAAATGGCGAGGAAACTCGAGTCCTTGTAGTCTGGTGGGACGGGGCAGTCAAGTGTCGCTACGAATTCATCTTCGCCTTCGCTTCTTGCAGCTAAGTGGAGTTCAATCCTCAGACCGCGATTAGTCACCGTGTATGGGGCGCGAGGTTCCCAATCTTGGTAAGGGAGGATAGATTGAGAATATGAGAAGCATGATGGCTCTGGTGCTAAGAGACCCCCCATGGTATCAAGGGGAGAGCTTGGATTTACCCAGGCAAATAAAGATTGATCGTCTGATTGCTTCATGATTTCCTCTTGTAATCGTATAAATGCCTTCTCCCCCCCTTCACCGTATAACATGGGCATGTTGACTGAGAAGATACCCATAAGGCAATACGCCCTGTCTTCGGATCTGGTCGTCACCCTCTTTGCAGCCCACGACATTCTTCTCGCCACACTTGCCGATGTCAGGGGGGATTCCCCAAGTAAGATTTCCTTATCAATGCCCGTTATATCAGCAAGAAGCACACAAAGTAGCCTCTTCTCGCCGATAGGGATCCAGTCACCGGAGAAGAATATCACCTCCTCTGGCGCTAGAAGCTCTTGCAGCGTCCAACCACGAGTAAACCATTTATTCTTCGCAAATATGTGTTTAGCTTCTTGCGCACCAAGTTCATTTGGCGAATTGAGTAAGAATGCATAACACACGGCCGCATCGCGGTACCAGACAAACATAGAATTGATAGCTTCCGACAGCTCAGCACTGCTCTTCTTGTCGATACAACATGAATCGATCCATATATACTGATAACCAGAGTCCGCGGCTTGGATACAAGCGCCGCGTATCTTCGACAATGATGCAAGTGTAGCGGTATTCTTATCGTCTGTGTTGTTGGCCTTGCCGTTCTCGATGTCATCAAAGATAATTTCGTTTTCCTCCCATGTGTGCGATAATATTGCGTATTCAGGTAACTCGTTCGCCTTTTTTTCCACCAATTTCAATTTACCGGTCACCTTAGCAGTGTAAGTATCTAGAAAGCGCATCTCTCTCGACTCGCCTTAGGGATGTACTGTCTATTGGCATTTTTAGTAAGTCTAGTAAAAAAAGTGGGAGAGCTTTTAAAACAGGTAGTATGGTATAAATATCTAAAGTGTATGAATCTGCTGATGAGGCGGAAGTGTGAGTGCCCTGATAAGTCCTACGCCGCGCCCACCCAGTTACCAGGTCAAGGCCTGAGCCACCGACAAATGAACTCCCTCCCTCAGTCGCTCGGTGAGCTAGTGTCTCACTTATTTGACAATAATGTAGCTATAATACGTCAAGATCTAGAAGATGTGATTGATGACCGCATGAACTTTCCCGTGTTTGGGCTCGGTAGGATTCTTAGGGGGTTTGAGATGGTGTGGGATGTTATTAATAGGCATTTCTGTGTAACAAGAATCAAGGTCGCGACCGAATCATCTAGCCTGTATCGACCACGCATTGAAAGCCCCCAATTCCACCAAGAATAATTGCTTACGCCGAGATTAAGTAGTATATGATGTGGCCAGGCGCCATTATCATTCCATTCCCCTCCACGAGGCACTCTTACGTTGAGTATCAATATCGCTTTACTCAAGGCTATCAACATGTTTTACTGAACTAGTTAGCTACCTAATCAACGTGAAGCTTATATGACCGTGAATCAAATAGGAGATAACGGCACATACCTACCTAGAAACTCACCCTCAGATACGAGGACGAGAAAACGTATCAATGGATATTCATGAGGCACAACAGAATGGAGTAACGGGCGCTGATCAGCTCGAAGTGGAAAACTTTATTCAAGATGAGTAAGTTATAATCTTTCTATCCTCTAGATACTACTCGTATTGATGGAAATGACATAGGAATAAAAACTTATCTGGTTCGACAAAACAACCTAATGAGCCGATAATTATTCGTGAGAAAGATCCTCCAAAAGTCACTCCACTTAAGAACTTGACTGAAACCCCGGCTTGGATCGACTGTCCCTTCTGCAACAAGAGGGCGATGACTAGGGCTAGCAAGGAGGGTACCACGATGCAAACGTACGTAATACAAGTTCTTTAAAGTCTATATAACTGCTAATTCAAAGGGTTTATAGAGTAGTTGGCTGCTTGCTATGCTTGTGCTGCGTCTGTTTAGCTTGTTTGCCCTGCATGTGTGGGTGGTTACAGAACACCCATATATACTGCACGTCTTGTAGTATTAGGATCGCCACTATTCCGGTAGATGGCCCAATACAACTTGCTCCAGTACCTAGCTCATAAAATGAAATAGTTAGGTACTTATTTTATGAAGACGCAACTATTTAAAGGGAGGCTTTGCTATGGAAAGGTTTCAAATACTGATTATTTGGACGATATTAATCTATATAATTGTGGATTTTATCAGAGCAATGATAAGTGCGGGAAAGCTTGATATATATTGTAACGATATCTTTCCTATTACCTGGTGCTGGTAAGTATATACTAAATCTTCAATCAGTTCGTCGTAAGGGCATTGACCTTATTCTCAGAACTTCGCTATACTAGTAATAACCCCTTATCGCCTTTAGGGTTTTTTGAGAATGAGGTGCTAGATAGATATACAAACATCATTTTCACAGTGAAAAAATGAGACCAGCACGGATTTGCATTCGAGGATCAGAAGGTGTTGTCATCTTAGAAGTGCTAGACGTATTTGAGATCTTAAAGGTGCCATAAATTCACAATGAATTATATGGGGTAGCCGGCCTGTTTCCTTTCTACACGTTGACTAATACATTAAATATGTGGCTACCTGTATTTAGAGCCACCTTCTCATCATTAAGTCTCATGTTAGAATCTTGAAAAAGAATCAGGAGAGTGAGATTTCATATGCTCCGCCAAAGGGTGGGTCTACCAAGCCGGGTCCCATGGAATCTTGGATGAAGCATGGAGTACTAGTTCAAGGAGTGAGGTAGAGGTGGGCGTAAGTAGGACATTTAGACCATTTACTATTTTGGTCGCCATCGCTGGATTCATTCACTCAAAGCTGACTGAGGTAGGAGTTGGTGGTAACCTCATCCGAGTATGACGAGTGAGACCTGCCGGTTTCGACGACGTTGATATCATCCTCTCGTCGGCCAAGTAGCCTTGCTAGACGTAACGTTAGAGGAGCGCATCATACTAGCTGGGATAGGGCGACTATTTACGACTGACAATGTAGAAACTATATCTGTTAGGAGAATTTGATCAAATACCCACTATAATATGGCGTTTTCCCGCGGGATTCCGGGGTTTTCCGTTATATTATAGCGGGTAAGTCGCTAATAGGCTGACAACTGACAGAATATTTCCTGACAACTAGATAATTGAGATTTATACTTACGGATAATAGGTATGAAGAAAGTATTTTTCCCTTGGCGACTACGAATGCATTTTCTAGCATTGTTTGGCTTCGCGCCGACCACATGGACATACATAGGACCGGTCAGTGGAGAGGCGCTTCAAGGCCATTCCCAACCCCAAAAGAAAAGAAAACATAGAAAGAGGGGATGGGGAAGAAGTCTTGAATGTGCCTAATTCGCACATCAATTGTCTTACGTAAACCATGAGTCAGCACTTGCCCCTTCGTTACATAATCAGTAACCCCTTTTCCAACCATTACATAATCGTACAACCACATCAATGCTATGGTACGGTGGACAATACAACCCTCAGGAATTAATATTATACTAATAGCTTATCAAAGCAATTTCCATATTGATGAAATAAGACACCATTGCCAGGTTCAAGCTAAACAAGGGACCCTTGTAGGCATATGCGCGATTGAGCAATTGGGCAATGTCGCAACTGCACTGCCAGGGCTATGGCGAGACGTAATCACATTCTTAGTATTGTGACCCCTTCCCCCCTGCTACTTTCATTGATTTACAGGGAAAAAAATTCTTTATTTGAACCGAGGTAACACAACTTTTAATTCCAAAGGAATGTAAACTTAACAGGCACTAAACTGACACATTTTCCAAAATCTTAGCTACATTCTCATCCCTGGGGGTTAGCTTGATTCTAAACGGCACCGGAGACCTACCAGAAAGCCCATCATACTCTTTCAAATCGATAGGCTCGCCGGGGATCTCTGCCATATCAAAAGCCCACAGCATGCGTGAAACAGTGAGCCATATCTCGCGCTCTGCCACAATCATGCCAGGGCAAATACGGCGACTTGAACAGAAGCAAAGAATCAGTCGGCATATTCGAGAACAAGAAATGGAAGTGAAAAAATATAAAAATCTTACCCAGCTCCAAACATCCAGTGATCACGCTTGTACGGTTCGCCAAGATTTGCGCTCTCCGCAGATGTGAGGTTATCGTCAATATAGCGGTCGGGCTAACACGCGTCAATCAACCCTGTTTCTCCGCAGATCAGATCGTAATAAACTTACGTTAAATATGTAAGGGTCCACGTGGCGTTCAGGGTCATGATGCATGGTCCACGTGTTGAGGACGACCACTGTGTCCTTAGGAATGAAATACCTTCCGTTATAGGTAAAGTCTTCCGATGCCACATGCGGCGTTCCAAGCCAAAATGGATTGTGGACTCGTTCAACCTATTCAATACACACAGGTGAATTTCGCATCCTCATTGAGTCGAAATCTTGCTTATTGGTGACTTACCTCTTTGATGATAGCGTGACAGTACGGTAAATTCTTCTCATCCTCGACAGTTGGCAAACGCGATCGGCCAACCACGCGGTCAAGTTCTTCTTGCGCCTTCTTCTGAATCTCAGGATATGCAGGTATGAGCGCAGAAAACCATTGCATAATAGCTGCAGTCTACATGGAAGCTGCTTAGCGTAGAATCTATTACTTTCATTGGAGAAAACCTACCGTTTCCACTCCTCCGATTAGGAAGGCAGAGGCCATGATCGCCATGTCTAAATCGTCAAGCTCCTCTTCGTCACGTACCTCCGCCAACGTTTTGGCTAGGCAGTCGGTAACAGGCTCGCCTCTCTTGATCTTACTCTCAACCTCCTTAACAAATCCACCATACGTATCAACGAGGCCTTGATGTAATCGCTTTCCTCGAATGAGCATTAGGGTAGGAAATTTCTGTAAAATCGGGACGAAATCGACCAAGTTGGACATTGGACCTGTACAGTTCCTTCATTCGGTAAGCACGTCTTATTTATCTTGAACGACAAACGAACTCACATGAATTCTCGACTCAGTTTTAAAGCTCGTTTTACTAATGGGTGATCGATCCCGTCAGTCCGAAACCCAAAGGTGATAGTTGTCATGTTGTTAAGGGAGCAGCGACCTGCGTGTGGCTTAAAACTGTCAGCAGAAGAATACAATAAGCAGAAACACTAACGTACTTGGGGATTAACAGGAGTCTTCCCCTTGTCGCTAGCGATGAAGAGCGCTTTGATCAAGGATGTCGCTTCCCTATCAAGTATTTCCGTGTAGCTGTCCACTGCACGCTGGTTAAGCCATGTGAATGCAAGCCGACGGTGCTTACGCCTATGGAAGCATTAGTGAAACCTCACACAATTACGGTCAAGAAAGAGGATGACAGACCAGCGATCATTGTAAGGAGTTGCTGTTATACCACGCCCAGCAAAAACAGTCTGACTCTTGACATACATTTCCTTGCGAGAGGAAAATATGGATCCATTCGTAACCATCAGGTCCTTCGCAATAGCAGGATCTGAGATAACCACGAACAGCTGATTACCAAGCCAAACCGAATACAGACTGCCAAATCTTTTTGCCCAGTAGTCAAGCGTTAGCTCGGGATACCGCGTCAAGAATGGAAAAGACCCTGATTTTTCTATTAGTTAGTATCTAGCCTTAGCTTTTCCATAAGTGGGACCTACCAACAATAGGGAGTCCTTTCGGACCTTTGGGGATTTTATTGCCATATTGGTCAGTAAGAGTGTTCTTGAAGCTTGCACTGAGAAAGAAGACTACAACGGCTAAAAGCGAACCCAGTGTCCACAAGGAACGTGAAGAGGTGATTGTGTCGAATAACTTGAGCGAAGGTATAGCAACACCCGTGCTCGCTACCGAATCTAAAAAGGACAGGTTCGAGTAATTGGTCATGGTTCTAATAAGAAAATAGGTAGGGTTTAAAAGGCCCTAATTGCTGAAGAATAGAGGATATGAAACTGATGAGTCACTTGATTGACTACCTGCCTAGTAGCTAAGCTTCTTCATGGGTAAAGAGGGAAACATGATTTATATACACAATATTGTCTCACACCTTGTACTCTACGCGACGGCAGTCCCTTGACGGGAGCTTGTTTCAACACTAACCGCCTCTCGTGCTGTGCCCCTACATGAGTTAAAAACTGCAATCAAGTATTGTGGCCATCACACCGAACAAATGCCACTTTCGAGAATACAGCCCTGACTAGTTTGCATAATCCTTTCATCCTCCACTACAGTAACTATTCCTAAAACTACCTATCCAAAGACCATGACTACGTAGAAACGAATATTAGTATTCACCAAATATTCTCAACACAAGTTCCATCTAATGAAGGTAGACCTTTTCCAACTCCAGTTGGATTTGGGTAAGTCTGAGTCTCATCAAGCTTTTTTTTCTTCGGTGAAAAAGTAATCCTTGCATCTTTTGCTGACCAATACATTGTTGATAGGAGAAAGAAGGAGTATCGAAGTGCAATTTTCTTTTTGGCACGCGACCCCCGAGCGGAACGTAGTCCAGCCGATCTTACAAAGTCAAGCAGATATTAGCAAAAGGTAAACTTCGATGGAGTTAAAGAGACGCCGAACTACGTAAGAAAATCTTGATTCAACTGCTCACCGAGGCATTTTCACGATATGCACTGTAGCTTGCTAGATGATCCAGCCTATGTGAGACTTCGCAAGAGTCTAGATGCTGTGGCGTGATCACTCAACAATGGTCAACCGAGAAGCTAAGCGCTATACGATCCAATGGCAAGTTGTTCTTGCTTTCCCGTGTCTACGTCAACGTCTTAACCTAGCTATTATCATGTATACATATCCTAGGTTACTAGGTATGCATCGTCCCGAAAAAAAAACAAAAACTCTCCCCAGCACATAAGTCAAGACCCCTCCACACGACCCAACCGCCTACGATCCACCCCTTTTCTATACAAAATCGCTAAAATTAAATAGTTATAATTAATTCAATAAAAAACCCACAAACGATCAATAAAACTTTATATAATCTAATATAGTATCTTATTCTAATAATAAGGATTTAAGTTATTTAAATGTTGTTTTAAATTAAAAAAAAACCCACAAACTTTACACATACAACTTTACATATAAAATACATATAAAATACAAATAAACCTATTATAACCTATAACCCAATAATAATAATAGTTTTTATTTATCTATTAATTCTAATTTATTAAACATAGCTTAGAGTACCTTTTGATCCAAGGGTTTAAAGCAGGGCATTTTTTTTAAATTATTTAAATAAGGGATAAGTTTTCGTAATATTTTTTATCATATAAAAAATAACCTTTTTAAAATAAATACTACAACACAAGGTCTCACACCTTCAAACTACTACTATAAAAAACTTAGATTTATACATATTAAAATAAACTTAAAATTATTTTTTTAAATATATTTTATTGAGACTTACTTACCTTAACAAATTTGGTAGTGACTTATATTAAAATTTATTAATGGAAAGTTTTTACTCTTTTACTCATATATAAACATTAGTTAGATTTTTAAGAATTTAATTATGGACTACCTTAATACTAAAAACCTTATAATAAAAGACAGTATATTTTTATATATTTTATTAAATTAATTATAGTTGGTCGATTTTGGTGTTTTTATATAAAAAAGGGATGGATCGCAGGTGGTTGGGTCGTGTGGGGGGGTCTTGACTTACCTGCGCAGGCTTTTGATAATTACTACACCGACTATGCACGTACAGCTACGTACAGAATAGAGAAATAGTCTAGAAATGTTTCATTAGGCGAATACTTCGTAATGAAGCTGAAAATGAGGCTACGCCACTGATTTGCATGCAAATGGAAGTAACCCTACAAGGATTTAAACAGGTGATTGAAACTGCACGTCGTATTTTAGGATTCTATTAGATATGTGATAAGTGATGATTAGGTAGGTAGACCTGAGATGTAAACTACCTCGGCACTTAGGTACCTAATATTCGACTTTGTTTTTGAAGTATATCATAATTCTTTCTCCCTCTTCTTTCTATCAACCCTCCACCCCTCAAAGGCACTTCGATCCTCTACATAATCATGTTATCCCAGACTGGTGACCGTCTAGGGCATCTCCCTGCCTGGATCAATCGTTGGCTTGGGTTTCGACAAGCCCCCCCTGCTCCTCTTCCTCAATATGCCAACTATCTCTGGTCATTCATTGCTGCCTTTTGCGGACTATCAGTTCTCCAAGCAATCTTCAATTACTCGGACTATTTCACAAGTCGACACGTGCCGGGAATTATTGCATCATATGTACGTTGAAGGATCTACGTGATATACTAGTGGTCAGCTAGATCTGTGGTAGTTCTAATGATTCATAGGGTGCGTCGGCTGTTCTTGTATATGGCATGCCGCAGGCTCCTCTTGCTCAGCCGCGCGCACTGCTTGGTGGTCATTTCCTTAGCGCACTTGTTGGAATATGCATCACCAAACTATTCAGTCTCATCCCGTCCACGACCAAGTTTAACTCGCTACGCTGGTTAGCTGCCTCGCTCTCGACAGCCATTGCCATCGTCGTCATGCAAGTCACTGATACGACACACCCTCCCGCTGGGGCGACAGCATTGCTACCTGCTGTCGACATGGACGTATGGAATTTATCGTGGTACTTTCTCCCCGTCGTTCTCTTATCCTCTACTATGATCCTTGCCGTCGCCTTGCTCCTCAACAACATTCAGCGCGTTTACCCAACCTTTTGGATTACCCCCGCCCCACCTAAAAAATCTTAGTATTAATCTTTTAGGCTACTCCAATTCATCCTATCAATCTAACGTTTGGTAATGATGAGGTATATATCTTGTGGGGTGAGATACATGATATATGAAGGGAAACGGTACTCCTACGTGCTGAAAGTACCTAATATAATTACATCCTACTTACTCGTTAGGACCGTTTTATGCCGCTTATATCATGAGTCTCGTATAAGATAGAACTGATAAGAAGTCTAACACAGCTGAACTCTGAAAGCTCTTAGCTAATTTTTGAAACTGGCCGTCTTAATCATTTGGAATACAACCAATTCTGTACCCATAAATTTGACTCCTCAGCCTGGGCTAAGTTAAGAAGTTTCATTGTCTCGGTGCTTGGTAAATTCGGTCCCTTTGTCTTGGTAGGGAGCAATAAGAGGACGGCCCTAGTCCGCCAGAGTCTTCTCGCAGGCATTCATCCAATAGATTCAAGAGCAATAGGAGAATAGCAGTTGAATTGTTTATAGATCAGTAATAAAGATTCGCCGAATTCGGCTCTAGTTAACACTGGGTAACTAACCAGAGTAATTATCAAGGTATTATATAAATCATCACTAGGTAGGTACCTTGGAAAAGCGCGGAGTACCTGCCTAGATTTAGTTCCATGCAGCATGTAGTAGGTGTGTGGGTGTAAAATGCCGAGACAGTACAAGATACACATCTCTTACTTATTACATAGTACTAGAAAGACACCCACCCAGAGAAACCATCCATTCGGGGGTATTGCTAATATGTAAAATCACAATAGCACGACTCAGCTCCGCGACCGCGGCTCGAACTACTGAGCCTATTCACAGGTTGACACAGACAGCCGTAAAACCGATGAAATAGAAACCCCTAAAAGGATGTCCCCAAAAGATTTATGCGCCGGACACAGCTTAAACGGAGGAGCCAACTGAAACGGTTCGAGCATCCTCGTGTGTGCCATTGGATTAGACATGTAGGATATTATCTTTAAATATTTGTAAAATAAACAAAGTAGCTCTACACGCCGCATACCCCTCGAGAGGTTGCGAGGGAATGTCACTCTCCCTTGCCTCGGCGTTAAATAGACCAACCAACCAACCAACCAACCAACCTGCTAACATACAATAATGTTGCCACTCACAGTATTCAATGCAAGCCATGAACAAGGTACAAGTAGGAGATTATTGCGTATTGACCGAGTGCGCAAATGTATACCCTGCCTGCCTTCCCAAGCTTTTTGTTCCAAGTTTCATCACCTGTCAGGCATTGTCCAAAACAGCCATCGTCAAGACGGCATCATCTTTCCACACTATTATTTCTTCTTAACAGTTCAAGTACCTATTGAACTATGCCTCGCCCCACATCCCGTACGCTTTTCGTAGTCGTCCCTGGTGCCTCTCAAAGTCCTTCCCACTATGGCTATCTCCTCCATCTCCTCCAAAGCAAAGGCTATCCTACACTGTCCGCCCTACTCCCTTCGACCGGTATGCGAAAAAGTCTTCTTTCTTTAATTCCCACAAGAGAAATACATATTAACTCTGAGAATGCACAGGTAGCAGTGAGAATGTGACCGCATATGATGACACCGAGTATGTGCTTAAGCGCATGCTTCTTCCCGTCCTCGATGTTGAGAAGCACAACGTGATCTTAGTCACGCATTCCTACAGCAGTATTCCCGGCAGTGCCGCTGCCATGGGCCTCAGCAAAGCAGAGCGCACCGCGCAGGGCAAAACCACGTCTGTGCTAGGCCAGATCTTCATTTCCGCGCTGCTGGTGGCCGGTGGGGATGGAAAGGATGTTGTTGCGGCATTTGGCGGACACCTGCCACCGCATATTGGTGTTGGTGACGGTGTAAGAGGCCTTCTAGCTCGACTAGGAGACTGTTAAGCCTGCTAATAAAAGAAATAGAACCATGCGGGGCTGCTCACTTGCGATGACCCGGCGCCGCCGCTGTACCAGGACGTGGCGCCGAAGCTCGTGCAGGACGCCATCGTCATGTCAACCCTGTGTCCCAGCTTCGCATCATTTCACAGCCCATGTCCAAAGGCTTCGTGGAGCTCAGAGCGTAAGTATCAATCCCACCATCCAGTCTGTCCGACTTCAGTACAAAATCTATGCTGATTGGATGTAGATTACAAGGGCCGCATAGCATACATTCGGACCGTCAAAGACGTAGGCATACCTCTTGAGGTACAGAACATGATGCTTAAGGGTACGGGTGTAGAGTGGATTGAGAAGGATATTGACACAGGGCATAGTCCACAGATTGTGCAACCGGAGACTCTACTTGACATGTTTATTGAGCTAACTGAGCTGTGGGAGAAGCTTTAAATCGAGAATGGCGGACTGGGGGGAACACTTTCCAAGTTCCTAATTTCTTAGATTATTCATCCCTCCGACAGCCTGGTTCCTTAGTATTGAAGTTTCTTCACAGTGAGTGGTAATGTTCTGTTTCTGCCTAGTTACCTAGATACTACCTATCTGGGTACGTGGGTACCTAGAGGCTAGTTATAGATTATGACTAAAAACAATATAATTCTTTTGGAAGAATTGACAAAAGACATTTAGGTAAATATTTATATCTAAAACCAATAGGTTCTTAATTATATACTTGGCTCTTAGTCATAGGACGTTGGTATATCATGTCTAAGGGAGATATTATACCTACCTCCGTATCATAAAGCAAACCTATGGGTTTAAAAGATAACGGTAGTTCTTCGCAAGTTTTATACCAGCTGTATTTAAGAAACAGATTATACATATACAAACTCCCTTTTCCTACCCCGTCCAGGGTCAGTTATTAGATGATATTACTAGAGCTGCTTTAAACTTTCACGATTTTCTTCCAAACCAACTTCCAACCTCCAACTCCCCTTACATCTCTATCTGAGTATCGCAAGACTCATCACTACTAACTTCGACAACAAGGCTTCTAAAAAGGTGTCACACGAGGATTGGTTGCCAAAAAGCTATTAGCAGTACGGTCCCATACAGGTCAGGGCCGTCAGGCGGGTATCATACAACGAGACTATCGTCACTTATTATTAGGAGTTGTTGGTCAGATACTCAGATTGTTACACAGCCAACAACACCCGGATACGGAGGTGTTGGGAGCTTGATATGTATATTGCACTTAGGCTCACCAGCATAAATAGGTCTATAAGGTTCCAGCTTGGAGAAAAAGGAGGAATCAAGGACCTTAGAGCCATTGAGTATTATTAGTTGAATTTCATATATTCCAAGCCTTATTAGCCCTTGTAACAAAAGCTTCTTAAAATGCTGGATATCCTGAGATCCCTCTTGGCTGAACTCTGACTTAATCAGACTGTTTATTAGTCCAGAAAATACCTAAGACCACATATGAACAATGTACACATGTCACTTGTTTGATGCTAATTCCTGCGGCCCATCTGTGTCTTCTACCCTCGTATTGTTCGCGTCAAGCTCTTGCGGGCGGTTCGGCGCCTCCAGTTCTGATTTTGGCTCAGGAATTCCATGTGCCTCGAGTTCGGTTGTTGATTTCCGTACGTTTCTTTTATGACGCCATAGAAGGAAGCCTCCTACGAAGATTACCGAGACTCCGACGACACTACCAACGATAGGACCAGCTATCCATGCATGGTTACTGCTCGGTTCTGGATCCGAGATATGCGTTGGGGAAGACGTGCTTGAGTCTTTGGGGTATTATTAGTGAGAGTATATAATAATCGATGAATGTAATTATTTTCAGACGTGATATATCCATAGGGAGTTTACGTACCATTTGATACCAGTGCTCCTTCGCTAGGCAAACTAGAATATGTCGTTGTAAACGTCCACGTGGTCAACTGTCCGTTTACAATCTGTGGAATTTGAATGATTGCAGTATTGGGAACTTGTGGGTATTGAGTAACGTTTGTGGTAAATGACCACGTTGTCGCAACTCCGCCAATTGTAGTCGTATCTAATTATAGGTTAATATGTATTCTATAAGACTTTGTTCCAGAAGATTGCAATATTTAAAACTTAGGGCCAAGATGCATAACGTACTATAAATTTATCAGTTAGCATGACATATCTAGAATGTTTAACGATTTTTATATATCATTAGGTAGAGAAATAATACGTTGCTTAACTTAATAAGATATTTAAGGTTACTTACCAAGATGCAACAGTTGGGACAATAGAATAGGAGGTGATATTTATGGGCACTGTTGAATTGAATATCGGAACGGGGTTGGTCGCTTCGCAAAAATCGATGAATTGCTTTAATACTGAAGGATAGTCGGTTGTTACATTCTTCCCAACGCAGTTCTCGCACGATACTGTGTATGATCTGAAGGTCGAGTTCGCTGCGCATAAAGCCGGTACCTTTCCGGTTTGCTGTGCTATTATATATGCGTTGTCTGGGGTGAAGTTAAACTATGGTTCAAAATTTTACACTTTTATTAGGTACCTATCTACCTAGGTACTACTTACTACATGCATCATAACATGATGCTGGAAGACTATTATCTCGAGTAAATAGCTTTTGTGTTTTCGCAAACAAATGTCTCAAGATAATCATGATAAAAGCTGATGACCATCGCTTGGTAGTAGGAACAGGTGTCGACTTTTCTAGAGGAAATAGAGAGAGATTTCATAAAACTCATTCCGAGATGGGAGGACCCTGATTTATCGACCTGGGGATTTGAATGGCTGGAGACGAAGCTGAGTACGTGCATGTTAGGTTGCAGTATCATTGGCGGTGCCCAATCTACGATGATTAGTTGGTAATATTATTACGCCTGACTCGGTACTTATATAGAGGTGAACGCAGCATACCACTTGCCGCCCCCTCCCCCCTTTTCAAGATTAAACATGCATTTGGCTTATCAACTTTGACATGGCATAGGAAATGTAAGCACACCTTGACAACCTATGATATATCAGATCAGATTAACACCAGTGGTTCTATCACGGACCACTGCATATAGCCCCCACACTCCAATTCATAATATTGATTTTTGACGTAAATCTTTTACCTGAAACTGGATGGGATCTTCGTTTAAGTAGTAATGGAAGGCCATGATTTTTTTAGGATTCTATCGATGGTTGGCTTGTAGCGTAAGTGCCGTTACCGGCTCTATTTAGATATTTAAGTAGTAGATAAATATAAATACAGTTGTATACAAATTTAACTTTTGTACTTATTTGGTTATACGATAATGGAATATGGCCATGAAGTGCGGTAAGTATGTTTGAAATATAAAAGGCCAGAAAAGGTTACTTTCATAATATGATTATTTCTTTATAAAGTAAAATGTAATGTTTATTTTTTACTTAACCTATATCAAAGAAACATAGTAATCAGTACTGAAAAGCCCCGGATGGACTGAAAACCCTAATCGAGAGGTTGACAAGTTTCTTGTTAGCCAATTACTTAATAACCGATTATAAAAAGGGGGCCTCAACCCCTTAGGCCTAGAAAAGGGTACCATTCATGGATCACTTTTAAATACCTGCTGTACGTATAGTAGTGACCGCCTCGCTGCTCTTCTGCACTCACCTCACACTTGACTATTAGCATTAACCTGTGACGCCTCCGTGCCTTTAGCAGTGTGCTCCAATCGGAAAAAAGGGCAGCGACTATTACGTTTTCGGAGGTCATCAGGTATTATACTAAGTTTTGGTGTACCTAATCCGTATCACTTCAAATATCCTTTTTTCCTGAAGAATCTATTGTGTTTATCAAGGAAATACCTGTTATTAGCTGAGATGCCAAAGACAAAATGAGGTATTGCAGCAATCGTTGCCCGCTTCCTTTAGAGCCCGCCGCCAAGCCCTGACACCAAACTGGGATCTGCGGATCGCCAGGTGGGTGAGCTTCTCAACCAGCTGTGAAGCAGCTGGCTTGCAGCCCCTTGGCAAACGGCTGCCAGTTCTTACCAAAAGTGTTCCATGGTAAAAGTTTTGAAGGGGTAATTATCACCACCCCACTCTACGGTGGATGTTCTTCATACACAATATTTCAAGCAAGTATGCTAGTTTCTCGTCGGAGAGATAAAAAGAATACCTAGGCACCCATCTATTCAAGCCCCCAAGGAAATTTACCTATTCATCATTGTGGATCCTCCATAACCGAAGAGATCACCCCGGACGAGACGATTTTCGGGTCAAATTATGCCTGTGTCGATCTCTTAGCCTGGAACAGGAGTGTGTTTCATGCATTATACCATGAACAACATCCGAGCGCTGCCGCAGACCGGCATCCCCTGTCTGGTGTGTGATTATATATCCCCTGAGATTTCCTACGGGCTTCGCATTATCTCACCGATTTTTATCAAATTCATAATTCATTTGTATTGCGGAATCGAATAACGCACGTCCTTATTTAAGCTCCTCCGCGTAAATCTAGCATGGTATGTCTGAAATATTTACACTGAGCAGCACTGCATACGTTTGGCTGACAGGAAGGGCTTCTTAGGCGAGACAATTATCCCCTGAGGAGATACAGGTCTTCAAGGACCTATTTGACTCCTATGTAAGTATCGTTCTTCTATTGGACAAGATGCGAATCTAATATATCGTAGGATGCGGACAAAGGTGGTGAGTAATAGGTTTCAAAAATAAAAGATACGATATGTCGGAGTTAATGGTCTCGTCAGGTAATATAAGTGTCGAGGAGTTTGCGAAGGTGATGTCTCAAAGTCCAGGCAAGACGCCAACGGAAGAAGAGGTAGCCCAAATCATTAAGGAGGTTGACCTTGATGGAGATGGTCAGATCAACTTTGACGGTTAGTTCTACCATATCCTGGCAAATATGCTATGCTGTTGAGGCAATCTTATGGACTAACCCGTCTTAGAGTTCATTACCATGATGACTGGGCAGCCGTATCCGCCCCCGGATGAGGAATGGGTCAAAGCCTGGAAGCAATACGAGCCGTCCCTGAATGGATCAATCACACAAAGTCAATTTAGACAGCTTTTGGCTGATCTAGGAGAATCTGTCAATGATGACGAAGTCGATAAACTCATCAACAATGTGGATGGGGAGGGGAAACTCAGCTGTAAGTTAACCTATGCCTATGATATGGGTAGGTACGACATGCCTTAGCTGACTTCTCCCTAGTTAAAGCATTTGTACACTTCTTGAAGACCAGGAACTTGGAGAATGATATCCTAAATGGATATTCATAATGAACTATGAAACGAACATCTGTCAACTGCCATTGTGCATCTTTTGCAGCTCTATTGAGTTAGGTAGCATAGCGGGATTTCGCAGCGATATTTCGACATCTAAAGTGGAAGGGTGGCACCTACCTATCTGCATAGCTGGATATGGTACGCCAACCACGCTAGCCCGGAGGTCAGCTTAATGAAATCAAGTCAACAAGTTAAAGGCTTTCGA
Organism: Annulohypoxylon nitens; assembly: GCA_022496965.1. Taxonomy (NCBI): domain Eukaryota; kingdom Fungi; phylum Ascomycota; class Sordariomycetes; order Xylariales; family Hypoxylaceae; genus Annulohypoxylon; species Annulohypoxylon nitens. The sequence goes on along the minus strand of MU386661.1, from coordinate 27,379 downwards.
ATTGATCTAATTGAACATGGTGTTTGATTTAGTAGATGTCTAAAAGTGGAATTTCCAAGTTGACCGTTCCCCCTGAACTTCTGTTCTTTTAGTCACCCCACAAATATCACGATCAACCCCGTCAATTTCACTAACAACATCGACTACGCCAACACCTCGCCTATCACTTTCAACACCAGCAACACCAAACTCAAATCCCACCAGTTGAACTCAATCTGTCGTATGCTGCATATCGACTTATAGGTGTGCGAAAATGTTGTCGATTCTGAGGTTGCCTTCAGTTGAGTAGTTCGCGACGTATCGCTCACCCCACGGCTGGAGCTGGTTGTCTATGCAGATGATTAGTATTGGCATGTCCATGTTGAGTGTGAGACATGTGAACTTACCATATGTCTGAGCCGGCTTGGTGGCACAGATGTAGATAAAGGTGTCGTTGGTAGCCTTCTTCAGGTCATCGTCGGGGTAAACAGCAACGACCTGGTTGAAGTTCTCTATCGTGATGCCAGCACCGGCCTTGTCGTAGTCGACGGCGATACCCATGCCGATAAGGCCGACCTCGGGCTCCTTGTAGTAGGAGATCGTGCGGGTGGTGTGGAGGGCAATAGCATCCCACACAAGCTGCGTGCGGCGAGCATCCCAGTTCTCATCACCGTAGGTCTCGATGAACTTCCTCGCGGCGATGGCACCATCAACCTCGAATCGGTGGTCATACGTGTAAACCGGGGAGTTCGGGGAGGTGTCCCAGCCAAGGTCGTGCAGGATTGCGCCAACGGCTTGCACTTCGAGGTCAACGGTGTTCTTCAAAGTCTCGTTGGCGTTGATGATGATAGATCCGAAGAGCCAAGAGCGCATCTGGTGCTTGAAGACAGCCTCCGTGCTGTGGTTGCGAGTGTACTCTACAGCCAAGCGAACGAGGGGCGTGTCAATGACGGTAAGACCGGCGATGGTGGTGTTCGGGTACGGAGAACTGGCGAGAATCGGAGTTCCGGGGGCCGGCTTGCCGTGCGGGAAGAATGGACCAACCGCGGCTCCGGACACGAGGCCCGTGGAGCTTGCAAGAAGCATAAGAGTGTTCTTGGTGAAGTGCATGGTGACGATTATCGATTCGAAGATGAGTCTCGACTGTTGCTGGTTTGTTGATCGATGGTGAACTTCAAGAAAATGTTCGATTTCTACATCCTATATATACACTTGATGACTTCTATTTGACTTCTCATTATCTCCAACGTTGCGCCAATTTGTCACTACCCCAGACACACCAACAGATCGTTACGCGGGGTATTAGTGTGTTACCGGCCCCTGACTAAAACGCATCCGTTCTGTTGACAAGGGCAGCAGAAGTTCTAGAACTAGGATTCTATTGGTTCAACATCAACACCATAGTAAGAAAGATTAAGAGAACCGTGGTAGTATTCTCAGTTAGTAAGAGATGAAGAGCTGAGAGGGAGGAGTAAGGCTAGCTGCCTAATTGGTGCGGTATATGATCTATCTCCACAAACGCTTATAGGGTAACATTGAGATTACTAGTGCGACCACGACGGAGATATTTCACACCCTAATAAATGTGACTTACTATATATCCGAATATCTTGCAGACAGATAAGATTTCGACGGGTAAATGGTGGCTTACGACCGAATATGGCTGTAGTAGCCGTACCGCAGATGAATTACTAAATACAACAATGAAGATTATTGCCAAGTACGTATATACAGTAATGATCCCCAACATAACCATATCATGACGATGTACGACTGGGAATCAAGAAAGCTTCACACGGCAGTTGGTGACTGAATACGGATTAGTCGGGTTTGGGTAGAACTTAAGCTTCCTAATCCACTTTATCATCCCCTGGCCCTACCGAAGACCCTGCATAAAGTCTCCGATATGATTGCTTGTATCGTTGATGATTGGTAGGTCCAAGTCCACCTGGTGTGATCCACAAGGCTTGATGAATTTATATGAGAATCTCGGCGTCGTATATAGCAGCTACAGGCTCTGCGATATCTTGCGTGCTCCTTGCGTGCTCCTACCCACCACATTCACGCCCAAGTCGTTGAGGTGGCGGCCCTCCTCTTATAGTTCTAGCCAGAGTTCGGGTTATAGTGATATATCTAAAAGACGGGAGTCTATATTGGCATATTGAGACAACTCCGAGAGGAAGACTTGACGTCAGATGCATCGTGATCAAGAACATAGCCACTCTGCCAAGATAATATGCTCTGTACACCTACCTAGCTGGTACTCATGGGCTTTCTGTCATATTAGCTATCCTCATAGAAGTGCAATTTTGCCACTAGTTAACTGTTAACTAGATCCCCAAGAAAAAAATATAATCTTATAAGATCAATTCTTTAGTAGGTAGGCATATCTTGTGCCCCTAATCTCGGGCTATACCTGCATAAGAGGTTGTTTTAAGGGAGTGATTCGTACGAAGCTTCTTTGGAATCATCACAGAATATTTCATTATCGAGATGACAATAATTCCAATATGGTGCTCGATGTGCTAATCAAGCCGTGTCGCCGATTCCACAATACATGCCATATAACAATAAGTCACTGAGATTAACCCCTTTTACTGTATCCCACTTAGCCGACGTGGTACCCCAACGGGAGGGCAAAGTCACTTACCGCGACCTAATCAGGTAATTATGAGCGCTTGATCACAAGAAAAAAAGACGTAGATTTACGAAAAGGCGACGCGTCGAGAGGCTTAGATTGTAGATCCAGTCGTACACCAAAGCATGTTGAGCCGCAGTTTCATGTTTAGCAGAATTCCGCCAAACACCTTACCTGGCTCTCTATCACAGAGATCATGTGCCATCTTCGTTTTCTATTAGATTACAACTTCAAGATGTCTGATCGATATTAATAAAAAAGCAGTTTTCTATCAACGCTTTTCTCGCCATAATTATGTTGAGCTGCTTTCCTTCGTTCGATATCATGAGCTAAAGAGGAGTTCCTAATTTTTCGAATGAAGAAAGTGTCATATTATCGAATGTCAAGTGGGTATCGCTTAGTTTTTAATATGAATAGCTGCGACATACTCACCTTCGTAGCATTCACACCGACGTATATGTCGATCACATAGGCAGTGCTAGTCCACAAATGTTCAAAGCCTCCACAGCAGATAAGTTGACGTTTTGATACATTACATCAAAGTCTTCTGGGACACATACTGACCTTGGACTAGCTTCTATCTCGTACCTTATTTGTCATGGCAGACGTGGCGTAGACATCAAAATGTCTTGGCCATCGTGGGTCCCTTACGCAGTTTGGAAGTTTCTTTCCTCTTGGTATTGGTAGAAATCCCACTGTTTTTAGATAGATGAATATGCGGAAACAATGGAAGCATCCGAATGCATCTCATGTATCATCGTCCTGTTCTGATCTTCAAATCTGTGGAGGTTTAAGCCAAACTTGGGGTTCTTGGCGGCCAACAGACTTTAGCTTGGTGTTGCTTCATGTCCTGGTTGACAGTTGAGGGTATGGAGTTGTTATTGGGTTAAATGAAGGATCAATCGCTTGTTGAAAGAATACAGACTTCCAACTTTATATAAAGAGTCGAGTCTAGACCAACATTACTTTTATTCGAATTCACTTGTGAGCTTGTTCTATTCTTGTTTCTTTGGTACCTGGGTGTCATACTAGAGCTGATTTGCCTTTTCGGTGTACACGTAAGGATATGATGGATCGCAAAGTTTCTTTGGCCACCATCTCTGCGAATCCCTTCGCATTACACGATCCAACAGCCCGCGAAGCATCGACAGGGGAAGAAAGTGTACTACAGCTACACACTAACTATGATGTAGATGATGAGCGCCATAGTTTGAGTGTTGGTGGGACACAGGTCAACTCGCCAGTGGCCTCAATCCATGATGGAAAGGAAGGTCATGACGTCGAAAAAGTCAACAATGGCCTTAATGATATTGATATTTACGATCCGAACCGACCAAAATTCAACTTCTCTCGCCGCATGTAAGTCAATTACATCGTATTTTAAGCTTCTTTCATTCCTAACACCAAATAATACAGAAAGCACTTTACCTGGGCATGGTTTACCTTGTCAATGAGCACTGGCGGGTTGGCGCTTCTGATATATGCCCAACCGCACCAATTTTCCGGGCTCCGACAGATCGGCTTCGTCGTCTATATAGCCAACATTGTCATCTTTGCCGGAATCGTTGCTGCCATGACTTTGAGATTCGTACTACATAGGGGTACATTTCTAACGTCGATCACTCATTCTCGGGAAGCCTTCTTTGTCCCGACTGTCTTTCTTGCTATTGCAACTATCATCACAGGAACTCAGCGCTATGCAATCGCAGAAGAAAGCGTCTCGCTGGAGTGGTTCATCTCGGCACTCTTTTGGGGATACGTTGTGGGGTCATTGTTTGTCGCAATTGCTCAGTACAGTTATGTGTTCAAGACACATGACCTGGGCCTCCATACAATGATGCCGACCTGGATCCTGCCAATTTTCCCCATCATGCTTTCGGGTACGATTGCGTCTGTTATTGCGGAGACTCAGCCAGAGATGAATGCAGTTCCGATCATAGTAGTTGGCCTAACCTGTCAAGGATTGGGATTATCTGTGGCGTTCATGATGTATGCGCACATGGTGGGGCGTTTGATGTCAAGAGGTATGCTTGTTATGATGAAGTGTTAGAGGAAGGGTTGGCTAATTAACTTACAGGAATGCCGAATCGTGAGCACCGAGCAGGCCTATTCATGAATGTTGGCCCGCCAGCATTTACAGCCTTAGCAGTTATTGGTATGGCAAATGGGCTACCTGATAACCTAGATATAAACATGGGCATGGTGTTAGATATGAAGGTAATCAGGCCTATCGCAGTGGTGGCAGCTATATTTCTCTGGGCGCTATCATTGTGGTGGTTTGGGATTGCGGTGGTGTCGGTTATCCTTTCGCCGCCGCAGTACTTCCATCTTAACTGGTGGGCAATGGCCTTTCCAAATACAGGATTTATCTTGGCCACCATCTCCATCGGAAATGAGATACAGCACGAAGGAATCCGATGGCTTGCTACAGGGTTATCGATATGCCTGCTACTTACGTATCTCATCGTGTTGTTCAACCTAGTTAGAGCTGTGGTTGTACAAGATATCATGTATCCAGGACGCGACGAAGATGTGTTGGACGGGACCGATACTTAAATCAGAGGCGCTACAGAATGGTCAATGAGATTGACAGGGGTGTGATCGAAGGCCAAGACTGCGCGCCCAAATACAATAAAAGAGGGGAGTATGAAATAGATGGTCGAATATTAGAAGTTAGACGTGGGTAGAAAAAGTAAAGGAGAATGAATAGAAGGAAGCAGCTACCATAATAGAGGTGGAAATGAAAATCTCATGTTTTGTTGTTCTTTCAATATGAAATGAGGAATGAGGAATTTGGAGATATGATTAGGTTGATTAGGTTAGATAGTTGATGAGGTAAGCAGCCAGGTTTAGGTAATCTATATTAGGTCATCAATACGACGTCGAATTATGTAACTCGATATGATTACATAATGAGCGAGAGAGCCAAGGTTGTATTACCCCACTTCTCGAAGACTCGAAGCTAAATCCAGCGGGGCAATTTTTTATCAGATAAAGCTTCAACTCTAGTATTATTTTAGCCGAGCTTTGATTGAATGACCTCACCATTCTCTTCTCTTTTCACTCTACGTCAGTCGCAACCGTCCTTCCACTTTTCCTCCTACATTCTTGAAATTTGTGAGACTCAACTTACATCCAATTCATCTCCAACTTGGTAGTACTATCTAGTATTATCTTGAAAGACACCGACGATGACCTGGAACTTTATTCAATTGGCCATCACGTTCCAATAACTGCCAATAACTTGCATATGTCGCGCCTTTTCGATACTAATATACCATTGACTGATTGACTGACCCGCAGCGCCGCTCTAATCATGATCAGTCGTCGAATCGCATTACGCCAGACTTCCCTTCTATGCCGCTCCCTTAATTCCACGACACCAGCCCTCCGCCAGTGGCCCAGATACATCAGAACATTGAAAAGAAACGGAGAGGAACGTGTAGAGGAACGTAAGGGACGGGACCCTGGAAGAATTTTTGGTGGTGTGGTGGTATTCAGTACGATCGCGGGATTAGTTCTGTACACCTCTTCAATTCAAGAACCCCCCAAGCCACGCGAAGCGGCCATAGAGTATGAAAAAGCCAGGCCAATTGCCGAATCTAAGGAAGACAATCGAGATATAATTAGCAGTCAACATCTCCAAGTAAAAAAGAGTTGGGAGCATCCCGGTGTTTATGCTTGGGGTGCTAATTCAGGTGGTGTCGCAGCACCCGACTCGACAGATCAATCTGTGAAAACACCTCGGAGGATACCATACTTCGACGGCCAACTGTTGCGCGATCTTAAATTAGACCGCTATTTCGGAGCAGCTATCAATGAAAAGGGAGATCTAATTCAATGGGGTGCCGGCTTCTCTAGGGATCCGAAGCCCGCCAAAACTCTGAAAGGAAAGGATCTCATCAGAATTGAAATATCACGGGATCGCATCATCGCACTCGGAAAGAATGGAACTGTTTACTCAGTACCTGTCGCAGAATCAGACCAAACTACTGGCGAGAAATCCCAGCAGTCTTCTTGGTTGTCGTTCTGGTCTAGGCCAGAAAGAATTAATTACCGACAACTCAAGCCACAGAACCTCGGATGGGATGAAAAATTCGTAGATATCGCTAGTGGCTTAGATCACGCTCTACTTCTTACGTCGAGGGGACGGGTGTTTTCCGCCGCCTCTAGTTCATCTAACTTCCCCTCTCTCGGTCAGATGGGCATTCCTGGTCTCTCCTGGGCAACGCGACCCAGGGGCCCCTACGACGAGCCCCATGAAATTCTCGGATTAAAGGGATTCAGGATTGCGAAGGTCGCTGCTGGCGACTATCACTCTCTGGCGCTCGATACCGATGGACGTGTCTTCGTATTTGGTGACAATACCTCAGGTCAACTAGGTTTTGAGGTAGAGCCTCAAATCCCTTATGTTGACGGTCCTATACCGCTACCTTTCAACAAGATTTATAGCGGCTCTGGCCGACAGCCACGAGTAACATCGATCGCCGCCGGTGGAGCAAATTCGTTCTTTACAGTAGACGCGAAGCGCGTTATAGGCTTTAAGGAGGATGCTGACTCTATCAAGGACTTAGGTAGGATAACAGCTGACACTTGGGCATGCGGTTCGGGCATATGGGGCAGCCTGGGGACGGGTAAGTGGACGCACGTCTCGCTTGGCCCTACTAAGATCAAGCCACTCTCGGGATTATATGAGTGGGACGAAAATACGAATTCCGTCATCCCAATACGTCTAGCACGGTTAAGTGCTGGCAGTTCGCATGCTGCGGCTGTTATGGACAACGTAACATCCGTCGACATCACAAACTCAAATACGGATAACGAGACGAACTGGGGCGCGGATATATTCTTTTGGGGTGGGAACGAGCACTATCAACTGGGTACCGGGAAGCGGAATAATATTCCCGTACCGACATATATCGAACCCCTAGATGGTGGGGAGGGTGATGCAGCGAAGGGACGGAAAGGCGAACACCATAGGTTTCAAATCACCCCTAGAACAACAGTCAGGCTTGGAGAAGGCGGCAAAGGCAGAAAAGTCAGCGTCGAGCAGCGAGTCGAATGTGGTCGATTCGTAACTGCAGTTTACTCCGGAACATAAAAGTTACGTTTTGGAGGGGATTCCTATTGGATTTACCCCTGGTTGTATATTAACACCTGGTCGGATAGGATGGGAAGCGGGCTTGGGTCTTGGACTGAAGATGCTTCAAATCAAAGCATAGGGTCATCCGCTCATTTGGGCCTATATAGATACCCCCTTCTCAATCTGTCAATGCTTATGTATTTGTGTCTAAGCTTCATTTTATTGCTATTCTAGCTTGCTACGTCATGTTCGACCCCGTTAAGGACATTATCCTGTGAGTTGGTAGGTAGGAGGTAGGTAATTACTCGGGTTGAACATCAACCGAGTGCGCTAATAATACAATTCACTTCTTAGATTTTTCTTCCATATTTCGGCCATTCTACATGTTTATCTTGGTGTTCTTATTAAACGAATGTCACTGCAGGTCTTCATTCAGTGTTACGATTCGCGTCATGCTAGGAGCTTCCCCGCATTCAACCTCCGAAATCTCAAAGTCGGAGTGTGGTATGCTCATCAGCTCCCATCACTCTTCTCTCTGTTCAATTCCTTCAATACTTCTTTTCATTGGAATCGGACAGATATTATACGTTTCTCGTATTCAACGTTTCAATCGCCGCGCGCCTAGAATCGGATCATTTCCCGAGATTTCCGCCCTCCCGCAACCCCTGCCCCCCACATTAGTGACTAAACGAATCTCGGAAGTTAGTAGTAGAAGCCCCATCGTTCAAGGCAGCAATATATGATATCTAGTATATAACAATATAACACTTTCACATTATTATTATTTCAAAAAAAAAAAAAATAAAGTTCCTCGCGAAAGTCATACTCTTCATCACCCCTACTACGACTATGTCTTCAGTCCAAGTCCATCCGAAATCTCAACCAGACTGGAACAACCTCAACGTGCTCCACAGAAATACACTTCCTCCTCGAGCCAACTTCTACGTATACGAAAACCAGGAAGACGCCTTGAACTACAATGTTTCCAGGTCAAACTTATACTGTCTATCGGGTACTTGGAAGTTTAACCTCGCCACCAATCCATTCGAAGCTCCTGACGGCTTTGAAGACCCGAACTTTCCCGCAGAAGGATGGGGTGACATACCAGTACCCGGTATGTGGCAGCTAAATGGCTATGGAAAAGGGCCCCATTACACCAACGTCAATTTTCCGATCCCTGTAGATCCTCCCAATGTCCCATTCGAAGACAATGAGACTGGATCGTATATCAGGAAGTTTTCCGTGCCTGATTTCATGAAGAAGTCACAGATTCGATTGAGGTTTGAGGGTGTAGACTCTGCATTTCATGTCTGGGTGAATGGAAGAGAGGTCGGGTATCATCAAGGATCTCGGAACCCATGCGAATTCGATATCACGGACATAGTCGACAAGGAAGGTGAAAATACACTCGCTGTTCGGGTTTATCGGTATTGTGATGGCACTTATATCGAAGATCAGGTTAGTTCACATAGCCCTTCACAATACACCTACAAATTCATAACTGAACTATTCGACCTGCAGGACCAATGGAGAATGAGCGGAATGTAAGTGGCGTCATTCAACCGTAAGCCGTAACACGATCTAATCGTTATAATAGTTATCGAGACGTTTACCTACTTGGTTTTCCAATGGATTTCCGCGTTGAGGATCTATTTACTCAGGTAAAGTTCGACAATCAATACATCGATGCATTCCTCAAAGTTCGAGTTGATACATTCGGCTCGGGTGGACTCCGAGTCGACCTTTTCAACACGGAAATCAACGAAGTTCACGCTACAGATTTTTCCGAAGTTACCGGCCAAGCAAGCACCGAGTTCTCCCTTCATCTATATGAGCCGATCAAATGGACGGCGGAATCACCGAACTTATATCACCTCATTGTGGTCTTAGAAGGTGACAACTACCAGCGTACCTACATTACCCAACGAGTAGGTTTTCGCCAGGTCGAGATGAAAGACGGGCTAATAAAAGTCAACGGCCAACGGATTGTTCTCAAAGGGGCAAATCGACACGAACATCACCCAAAGTTTGGACGAGCTGTTCCGTATGAATTCATGAAGCAAGATCTCTTACTCATGAAGAGGCATAACATTAATGCTATTCGAACTTCGCATCAGCCAAGTGATACTCGGCTCTACGATCTTGCTGATGAATTAGGCGTACGTTTCCATGATGATTTTCACTCCGGTGCCTTACTGACTAATGTAGTTCTACGTTATGGATGAAGCTGACCTTGAATGCCACGGATTCGAGTCTATATGTAAGGCCAATGCCTTTGTTCATTTTGTGACCATAATTCTAATTCAGTTCTAGGTGACGCTGCCCTCTCTCCTGCAGATAGAGCTCTTCCTTTCCGTGAGCGACAGCTCCTGACGCGAAACAGTGCAGCCAAATGGACATCTGATAATCCAGCTTGGGAAGAGGCATATGTGGACCGCGCCAAGCAACTGGTACGTCGCGACCAGCTTCACCCTTCGGTGATTCTTTGGTCTCTGGGGAACGAGGCATTCTTTGGTCGGAACCATAAGGCTATGTATCACTGGATTAAATCATATGACAATAGCCGTCCCATTCATTATGAGGCTGATATATATGCCGAGACCATGGACATGTACTCGATGATGTACCCGCCGATAGAAACCATCGTCGATTTTGCGAATGATAGTTCCAAAACCAAGCCTTTGGTCTTATGCGAGTTCATTCACGCAATGGGCAATGGTCCGGGCAATATCAAGGAGTACATCGATGCATTTTACAAGTATCCTGCCCTTCAAGGCGGTTTTGTTTGGGAATGGGCAAACCACGGTCTCATAACCAAGGATAAAGAAACCGGCGAGGAGTTTTACGCGTACGGCGGCGACTTCGGCGATATCCCGAACGATAGCAACTTCATCATGGATGGGGTGCTTCATTCCGATCATACTCCGACCCCTGGACTTATCGAGTATAAAAAGGGGCTAGAGCCGATCAAAGTCATTTCTTTTACGTCCGAAGTCGCCATCATCGTGAATCGATACGACTTCAATACTCTCGATCATATCGAATGCAGTTACATCATCCTGAATGAAGGCCAGGCGGTGTCACGCGGTGCAATCGAAGTTCCCTCTGGTATAGAGCCCGGACAGACGGCCGAATTGAGATTTCCTCCAAATCCCACTAAATCATCCGGGGAAGTAATACTTCAATTGTCCTTCTGTCAAAAGACCGAAACCCTCTCCCTGCCGGCTGGCTTCGAGATCGCATTCGAAGAAATACCCCTTAATGTCTCGTCACATCTCATAACCCAATCCAAGTCCCAGGGTAAACTGGTCATTACTGAAACCCCAACACTCATAACAATCGCCTCCCAAACTACAATATGGAAATTCTCCCCTATGCTTGGTAGATTACGTTCCTTCACAAAGAACTCCGCGGAGTTTCTAGCCTCAAGTCCCGAGTTCACCGCATACCGCGCCCCCACTGACAATGACGCCCCGCAAGATGGTGCCGACTGGAAAAACAGATTACTCCATCTTGCTAAGGTGCGTACGCGCAAGTGTACTTGGGGTCTTGTGGAAGACGGACACTCGTTCGTGATGCGGGTAGAGCAGCGATTCGCACCACCTACGCTTTCGTGGTCAGTCGATCTTGACGTTACGTATACGTTCTTGGCTTCAGGAGTGCTCGCGATTCGTGTAAAAGGAACACCAATAGGAGAAAACTTGCCCCGCATATTGCCGCGCATCGGACTCGAGTTCGAGCTGCCCGGGTCTTGGGCTAGAGGGAACGGGAGAAAAACGGCGGCGGTGGCTTGGTACGGTCGCGGACCTGGGGAAAGTTATAGGGACAAAAAGCTCTCGCAGCGTGTTGGACTTTATGAAGTTGCCGCCGTGGATGAACTTCGGACCGAATACGAATTTCCGCAGGAGGGTGGCAATAGAACTGATACACGGTGGGTTAAGTTCACGGATGATTGTGGCGAATCGGTGACTGCGCAGTTCAGCTCCGCCGATAACGCGGGCAGGAAATTGTTCAATTTCAATGCTTCGCATTATCGCACTCACGATATTGAGGCGGCGAAGCATCCGCATGAGTTAAGGAGGAAGAGGATTGAAAATGTAGTATTGAGGCTTGATGCGCAGCACCACGGTTTAGGGAGCGGGTCGTGTGGACCAAGGACAAGAGATGAGTACGCGCTATTCACGGAGGAGTTTGAATTTGAGGTTTTACTAGAGTGAACTTGGGCATCGGTATTGTACTTTATTAAAGGCTTTAAAGCTGGTGAAGCTTGCGTCGCATAATAGCAAATGCAGCAAAGGCCGTGGGAGGATAAGCTTATACACACCACGATTACCGCCTCCTATTTCTTCCTTCAGCCCGACGTGTATTCTAAGCCTATAGATCTGTCGAGGCTTCAGATAGCAATTGTTGCGAAAAAGAACTTTTAAAATTAGAAAAGATCATCGCTGAGCTAGTTACTAGGTAGTCATCGGAATAGATACCTATCGAAGGCAATGGGGCAATGGCGTTGTTTCGCCTCAAGAGCGCCTAACGAATCCACGCGACTTCGACATCGTGTATCACCAACAAGCAGATAGCCAATGAAGTCCCTGAAGTAGACAGAATACAGGTCCTGGCCCTAACACCCAACCTCTCGCGGCATTGAACCAAGTCCGAGAATGGGAAGTTACACCTATCAGGGCGGCGCTCCACTGATGACATGATATTAATATGAAAATATCTGACACAGGTGTGGACTCGCGTAACTGTACCGAACCTTTCCCTCTCCGTCGTTTACTAAGTACATGCATATACTACCTGTAGATACCTACTTGGTAGATGGTCATGCTTCGTAGCTGATGGCTTATTAACCGCGGACTATCCAAGTGTGATAATGACATTTTTTCTACCTACTTAATAGTCTGAAACTCTAGCAATTCGACCCATTCATCCATCTTCTAGTAAAGATGGAAAATCATGGTGGCAGAAACCTTTACAATGAACTGGAACAATCCCCATTTATTTCGGACATAAGTCACCAAATCGAGACCAGCCAATTTGAGACACCTACCGATTACAACTCAGTACAGCTTGGATCGCCTCCTGCTTATCTATATCCACCTCAGCTACCACTAGAGCAACCAACGACGGGAACTTTCAATCCAGGTTAGTATTTGAATACTAGTTGATGCTAAACATTGCTGACATATTTTCTAATCCAGACTTATCGGTAGTTGATAACGTTCCTGTCACACATCCCGAACCAGAAGAGCCATTTTCCAACGTAAGACAGTCGAACAATACAGTACACATGCAAGACAATGGATCCAATTTATGGGCTTGCCCGTTTGCTAAGATGGATCCTATGTCGTACAGCTCGTGCAATCGATACAATCTGAAGGATATAACGAGAGTGAAGCAGCATTTGGATCGCGTCCACGAAAGGCCACATTTCTGCCCAGTTTGTTGGACTAAATTCCGACTAGAGGATGAATATCAACATCATATTCGAGAGAGAAAGTGTTCCACAAGACCGGAGGTGATCATTGAGGGCGTGACTTCAGAACAGAAAAAACTGCTTAAATGTCGCTCCGATACACGACTCTCGAAGAGGGAACAATGGTACGCGATATACAGAATATTATTTCCCGATAAACCGCAGCCAAACAGTCCATATGCTGGAAGTGGCTTTTCTGGCGAGCTATTGTCTCTATATGAGTTCTCAAAGAAGGAAGGATACACAATCATGGAGCGGAAGGCTTTGCAAGATCTTCCATGGACATTAATCCCTCAGCAAAACGAGGTGTTCAATTTCGTAGGGCACCTATACAGAGAGGTAATCGAAGAGGTTTTCCAATCTTACAACAGGACTAGATCTTAGGAAGAATACATAGAACCGCCCCGAGAATACACGACTCATTGAGGTCTGGTTTCTATGAGATATCGTATCCTACCCTGAAGTAGATAATTACGTGAGCAGATCACGTGGACAACAAAGTCATTGAATTAGGTAATTCACCATACATGACTCCTGAGTCTTGTTTCAGATTGAATAGGTAGGTACCTACTCAAGCAGGTACTCGTTACCCAGTTCGATGCTAGGCAGTAGTGCCTTCTAGGTTGTTTTCCCGGTCACGACTCTCTACCGGTTCGTCTGACGGCGGACGGTTTTCGCTGCTCCACACCCCCTAGCCAATCACTTTGCTAGGGGTAGTCGTACAAGGCCTCAATTAGGAAATAGTGAGAGATCCACCAAACCTTTAGTGGGTAACCGCTGTGTCAGCCCTAGAAAATGGTGTCATAATGAGCCATCCACGGATGCATCAAAAATTTAATATAAGCCCCGAAACGCGCAACCAACATACATCGGACATTCGAGGCTATTTTATGCAAAGTAGGTATGACACGAATCTGCAGAGCAGAATTTATGGATAATACGTTTGACGAAAACGATGGAATGTTGGACAGTACTTCCATCGATCTTCTTTACCCTGGATCTATCTCAGCGATCGCTAATTACCATCCACGCCTAGGTAGGTACGATTAGAGACACCCTTCACAATAGCCCTATCGATACCTAAGAACGCAAGCTAAATTAATCTAAGGAAAGCCTTATTTAAAGTATGAAGACTAGGTTCAACTAAGGTTTAAACAAATGAAATGTATTATCATATAATATATACCTTGAAGTTCTCACTACCACGTACTTGAGTACCTACCTAGAAAGCAAATTTCGCAGCGGTGTTCTTACATTCTCTTACAGCCCTAAGGGCGGGGGCCCAAAGCGATAGTAAGGTATTCGGTGGGATGGTGGGCATTCCATACCTAAGTAGGTAGGTAGGTACCTGCATAATAGTAAAGACTTGCACTGTTAAAATGATATCCACTTGACCATCCTTGGTGGCGTATGGTATACCTGGCTGAGATGTCGAATCGTGCGAGCCTCCAGTCATTAACAGGACAATGAGCACTATGGCTGAAAAATGATCGGCATTGTCAACATTGTGGTAATTTGATTATTGAAACACGGTTCCTGGTTGGTGCCCTTTGACATGGTAGACACGCTGTAGTACAACGAAGCCTCAGCTGCCCCGGCCAAGACTTCCTCTTATTCGTTAACTACCTACACCTTTGTCAGATTGTTAAAATAAGCCGGTACCGCTATATACCTAAGAGTAATCTTCGCCGAACCAATACTTCTTAAAATAGTACCCATAGTCTGTGTAGCATAGACGGGGACTTTCCAGTGCTCGCCTATCCACATATTACTCTCACCTCCGGTACTTTCGTGAGTTATCACCGTTTTATGATGGTTCAGGGACGAATTCGCAAGGTTCCAACAATGGGTCTCGTGGTTGTAATAACCATATAGACCAATATTAATGGATACCAGGCTAGTAAAATTATAAATGAAATCCTTAGTAAGATGTATTTTGATTATGCCTTTCTACTTCATAATTGTTTGACATTAAAAATCACTACGTTGTAACAACTTGATTCGGGTCGGACGTCAGCATCACTCCAGGGTTTGAGCCTCGCAATTGCAACCAGCACACGACAGCATAGCTGTAAGATTAGGTATACACTTTTCGCGCAATAGATCTTGAGCCTCACTCAATGGGTCCAGTGGGTAGCATCGATCTCCAATCAACACAATAGCCCTCGCTTACATTTGTCAGGAGTGTCGTTGCAGGGTATGATGCAATATACGTAATACCAAACTCCAGACCGAAATACCGAGTGCCTATGAGAGATGATAGGTGCGCGGCCGGGAAGGTTTCGTCCCGGCGCGCCTCAACTGCTTCAAGTACCTGGGTATCTGATTACCGAGGTGTAAAATTGCTACGGCTTCTCGTCGAAGGCCGAAAATGATTAATCATAAATCCGACAAATTACTCAGCCGATGTGATATCTGGTTATGGGAATTACTTTGTAATGGTTATTTGTACCTCGGCACCGATTTAGTGTTTGATATACTGTCGCTCTCCCATCCCTTCATCCATCGTGTCGTGTCTCTCGCGTTGACCGGCTGTAGCTTAGCTGCAGTCTCACTTACTCGCAACAAATTGCCAATTTCAACTTGATAAAAGTTAGCGTGCTTGACTCTAGGATCCTACTGGATCATGTAGTGTTTCCCTTCACTCCCCTCTTACCTTCCAGTCCACTCGGGAGTAGAGAATCCAGTCATACGCCCAGTGGCTGTGAGTGAAGGAAATAACTTGTTTCATGAGGATACCACAGGACTAGCTATGTTGTATTCCCGAGAATCCATTGCGCTGTCACGGCCTGCGGTCACATCTACAATTTCAACGATTAAATATCCCGGCTTCTCAATGGGGACCCAATTGATATCAGGCCTCCATGAAAATCAGGATTAGTCACAATGGATTTGGAACTTAGTACAAGAGAAGGGTTTATTTAATCATTCCGATACATCACGAGAAGGTTCACAGATCTACATAACCTAGAGAACGGCGGTTGTTTTCCTTGCAGCTGTTGTATAACTTTCCCACAAGCTGCCCCCATATTTAGAGACTTCTCCGAAAAAACTAGGTAACCTTGGCAGAGCAAGTTTCTACAATGCCGCTAATCAATTGGTGCTTCTAGAATCATTTCCTCGTATCCGCTGACCAACGTTGGCATCGCGTTAGTGATTCTTCACCCGAACGATAACCTTTATCTATTGGTGCCGTTAACTACTGATCTAAGCATATTTGGCAGGGTCAGAGGTTGTAGTTGAGAGGATTAGAGCCTGAGTTAACAGGTAATTCATTGTGCATGATGGTTAGGTATTGTTTCCAGCACGCGCACACTACAACTTTCACTTGATAGGCCTAGGTTTCTCTCAGTGAACTGCGCTAGGAGGAAACAACCGGCTGATTATCAGCGAGAATACTTGCCATACTTTGATACTTGAGCGAGGCAGCTTGTTTTCTAGAATCTCCATTCCGTTGATTGTCTCGTTGCCGACGCTGTATATAGTAATACGTAGTTGCTAGTAACTTGTTGATAAGACGTAATTTTTGACACTGGACACTATTCCTTCCATCATTCAAGTCACAAATTCAAAGAGAACTCGAATTGAAATGAAACGAAAACTAGGTAGGCACCTGGTAGGTTTTCATCGATATTAATTCATTGTGTTGTGGAGGAGGGTCTGGAAACAGACCTCCTTTAAAAAGTGGATCAAACTTGGGGGCATATAAGAATGTCACGGTCTCTATATTATCAGTATTAGTCGCTGCTTTATTGGGATTTTGAAAGTGTACAATAGAATATTTCCTAATATTCAACTTATCCATCGTCTTGTACCGTCTTTTTCTAATAGAAGCTCTAGATCCAGTCAATGACCGGTTGCGGGCATCCAGGATAGGGTAAACATCTCCACACGTTGCCGCTGTGCCAATCGAGATAGTGACACCATCTTCAAGGACTCTAACATCGTTGATTGAAGCTAAGTCCAAGGTAATACCTCCATCCATTGCATAGAGGATCACCTGGAAAAGATACCAGATTCTGCAAAATGGATCCCAAGACCCGACATGTCGAGTCTGCAGGGGATATGTCGACGTTAAGAACTTTGAAAAAGACTTGAGACACAGCGTAGGACGTGTTCTAGATAGTAAATACATGTTGAATTATGCGTAAGATGAAGTTATTGGGCAGATCAAATATAGATGACAGTTTAAAACACCAGAGTTTGTACATACACTAGGTTATGTAGACGTTTCGGTAATATATTGCAGGTACTTCCCTACCTACTCTTCACGTAGACCCTTAACTAGGTACTTCTAAGTTGACTTTTGTTGGCTGCTGGGTACCGAATAACATATTACAGTAGATACATGCCGGCCTAGTTAGATACTACTGTTGGTAAGTACGCCGGTACGTAGCCATTAATTTTACACTAGGTTGATGGAAACATTGTGTACCACTGTTTTATTAAGTTTACGGCAAGGACTCCTCTATCAAGGTTGTCATAATACCCCTGTACTAATTTTAGGACAACTAGACTCTTTGTCCTACCCACTATCTCATAAAAAGGCTCCTATTGGTAGCTTTAGACAGATCCATCCCCAAGTCACCACAAACTTATCACAATCCTAAAAACCAAGCCTCAGAAAGAAACCTACAAACAAAAATAACACAAAGCTAATCACAATTAAACTACAGAAAATTAGATATATAGGATATGGGTAATATAAAAATATATCCAATACATCAACACACATTAATACATATTTATCATATTATAATAACTTTAATACCTAAAAGAAAAAAAGAAAAAAAGATATTTATATAAATATAGTAAGCTTTTATATATCTAATCATTCATTTAGCTTATTAATTATCAATCTAAATCTATTATTTCAACTATATCAAACTAATAAAGAAAAGATTCTAAACTTTTTTTACAAATAAATTATTTTTAATCTAATCTTTATAAATATTATTAATAAATAAGGAAACTTATAAAATACCCTATATATCTAAATATTTAGGTATAAGTTTATAATATTTTAATAATTTTTTAATTAATACCCTTATAAATCAGATTAAGTTTATAATATAAGCAACCAATCTGAAAATCTCTTACCCTCTATCTTAGAAGAATTATTATTTTATACATATTATAATTAAACCTGAAACAATTTAATTTTCAAAGAAAGCCAAAACGACTATTCTATCTGTAAAGAAGACCACTAAGAAACACAAAAAACCTTCAAGGATTATGAAGCCTTTATTGCCAAGGTATAAGACATATTTGGGAATCCCTTAAAGAAGGAAGAAGCCAAAAGATAATTATACACCCTTAAGTAAAGTAAGAAAACCTCAGATTATGTCATTAAATTCAAATAACTTATAACTGAGGCACAGGTCCTAGAAGCCTCAAAATTTAAATTATTTTATAGAAAATATATAAAATAAGTTAAAAATAAATTCTCAAAAATTAATTATAATAATTATAAAATTAATAATTATATCAACTATATTATTTAAATAAATTAACAATCTTATACTCAATATTTAAAAGATTATAAATTAAAAAAAACTAAAAATTAAAATTCTCAAAAAGGACCTAACACTATTAAAAAAAAAGAAACTAAAAGATTTAATATAATAATTCTTTAAAAAAAAAAGATAAAAGTTATATTAAATATTATAATTATTAGAAGATAAGATATTATAAAAATAAATATAAATCTCTTAAAAGGTAACCTAAAGTTTTAAAAAAATAACCTATTATTATAACCTTAGAAATATTAAAAGTCCTTATATTAAGAATAATATATATATATCTTTAATTATAAAAGAATAAAAAGAATTAAACAATAAATAGTTATTTAAAAGAATTATTATATATAATAAAACATAAATATAAATTCTTAAAGAATTTAATATCTTCTCCTTAATAATAATTAATAAAATATTTAAGTTAAAAATAAACATAGAATTTATAATTAAATCTATATTATTAGTAGTAGAATCTATGGATATATATATTAATATAGAAATAGAAATCATTTCAATTTATAATATAAATTATTAAATCATTTTTTCCTAAAAATTCTAGAAATTCTAATTTATTTATAAAAAAAATGATATTAAAGAAAAATATTTTGATATATTTTTTATATTAAATATAAAGGATATAATTTAATAATTATTATGAATTAAAGATATTTTATAAATTAAATAATTATTTTAAAGAATTGAATTAAAAATATATGATATTTTTAATTAAAAATGAAAGTTTATTATAGATAAGTATTAAAATAAGATGGTTTATTAAAAAATATAAAAATAAGTTATAAAATTATTTTAAAAATATAGGTTTTATTTAAACTTTATTATATATTTTTTTAATTATATTTAGAATGTAATAACTTATTTAATAAATCTTTAGAATTAAGGATTTAGATAGGATAATTAATATTAAAGATGTTAATATATTAGATTCTATTATTTTATTCTAAGATTAAGAAAAAATTAAGAAATTAAATTAAATTGTTACGAACCTATATCTAGATACTTAGGTATATAGGGTGCTTTGTGGGTTTCCTTATTTGTTAATAATATTTATAAAGATTAGATTAAAAGTAATTTATTTATAAAAGAGATTTAAAATCTTCTCTTTATTAATTTAATATAATTAAAATAATAGATTTAGATTAATATGTTACAAACCTATTTACTATTTCTATCTTCCTGACTTTATAAAGCAGATATGTACCCTAAAATACTTAATTTTAAGGTAATAAGATCCATTAAGATCCATTCTAAGATTTATCTAGGTTTTAATTAATTAAGATAAAGGTTTTTTTTTTAGTTTATAACACTATTTTTTTTTTTTTAAAAAATATATATATATTTTTTTTTATTATTATTATATTAAAGGTTATTAAATTAATAATTAGGTCTTATCTAAACTAACATAAAAACTGTAATTCTATTTCTATATATATTAAATCTTTTAATTTTAAGATATTTCCTTATTCATGTTACTTTAAGGATAAGATTTCTTATTTTATAGTTTCTAAGCTTAGGATATGTTCTAATTATATATAAAAAATATATTACTATTGTAATAATTCTACTATCAAAATATCATCTCTTTCCAATATTAGGTATAAATAAGAGCAGATTATGGCTAAATGTTATTAGGCTAAGGAGGAATTTCAATCTTTAATAAAGAAGCTAATATGCCTCCATAAATAGGATAAATATCTTTAAAAAAAAAGATTAAAGATAGTAAAATATAGGTTATCTTCTATAAAAAAGTTGGAATATATTAAATAAGAGGAAAAAAAGACTTATTAATAAGTAACTGGTCCTTCAGATTCTACTATTTCTATAGTTATCTCCTCCTTTTCTTAGCTAAATTAGGATCTAAATTTAGATCTTATTACCATCCTTATTAATTTAGATTTTGGTAATGGAATTCTTTAAATATCTCCTTTATATTTTGAAGGTGTTTAATAGATTCTTATATATTATCTTTATATAAATAATTCTTCCATTTTATAAAATATTTAAATTAATATTTAAATAGTTTAGAATCTAAAATCTTTTTAATTTTATATTTATTTAGGTCTTCTTTTAGTTTTAAGTTTTAGGTTAATTTGGTATTTACTAATACTGATTTTAACATTATAATATGGAATATTTTGGTCCTAAGTTTTATGATTTTAGGAAATATAAGCTTATAATTAGTTTCTAATAAGATTTTTTTGATTTTATATGATCTTAATTTCTTAAAATTAAGTTTTTTATTAGGCCTTTTAATATAAATCTAAGACATTTTTAGTGTTAAATATTGTTTATTGTAGAGTAAATAGACTTTATTTTCTCTCTTAAGGATTAATCCCTTAATCCTTTTTTAATTATAATATTTTATCATTCTATCCTATATAAATTATAATCTTTATTATAATATTACTTACTATATCTTTAATTCTATTATAAATGTTTCTATTTTTAATATTATAATTATGATTTCTAATATTATTTTATTGTTTAATTCTTATTATTATATCTGGCCTTTTTTGTTATATAATGTTTCTTATGGTAACATCTTCATATCTTTGTTTGACAATATATTATAAGTTAATTATATTATAGGTAGTAATTTTACCTAATTATCTTATTAATTATTAATATAACTTTAAAGATATTATTCTAGTATCTAGTTTAGTCTTTCTATCTATCTATCTATTTATGGGTATACTATTATGGATAGCTTTTGTTTATTTCTAAATTTCTTTATTAATATTATTTAAAAATATGATATAAATAATGGATCTCTATCTATAATAATTTATTTAAATAAACTATATTTGTTAAATATTTCTTTAATAAATATATGGATTAATTATTTTGATATATTATCTTTTCTTTATAAGATAAAATATCTATATTTAATGAGTTTATTTATAATGATTTATATAATATTATATATTGATTTTGTGACTAGATCTCTAGACTCCAATAATCCTATAATAAAATCTTATATAATTATATCAAAAGATATATTTAATATTTTAATTAATTATAAGAATTTATAAGGTTTATATCGTATTTTCTTAATCTTATTATAAATATTATATTCCTTAATTATTTTAATAATTATTTTTTCAAGTTTTAGAAAATTATATATTTCTTACATTCTTCAACTAATCTTGAAGATACCTTAGTAACCATATAATAGATATTTGTGGAATTCTTTAGTAAATTCTTCTTAAATATTATTTAGAATATATATTTTATCCTTATATTTTAATATTCTTTATAATAATCCTTATTTTATTAATAAAACTTTCTCTTTTTTATTATATATTTTTTTAAATCTTTTTATTTAATTATCCTTATTAATCTAGATATAGGTTAAGATTATTATTCTATCATCCTATTATCATAATATTTAGATATTCCTTTTCTTAATCTTAGATTTATAATCTCCTCTTTTACTAAGAAGGTTTATTTAAATGTTTTTTTTCCTTAAATATATTATATTCTAAAATTAAATTAAGATAAAAATATCATCCATTTCTTATATCTTTAATTAAATTTTTAAATTATTATAAACTATATTAAATTCTTATAATCTAAATAAATATTGATAAGTTTTTTGGTTTTATTAAACTATAAGTACCATTCTTCTAATATTTTAATGATTATTAATATTTCTTTATTATAAATCTTATAATTAAGTTCTATACTACTTAATACCCTTAAATAGTATGTTATTAAATGCCATTTATTATTAAGTTCTTATTGCTTTAAGACTACTCCAATCCTAAAGTTAAATATATTTATTTTAAATCTTTTTTATTTATTTTTATTTAAGAATTTATATATTAGATTGTTTATAATGTATTTTTTAATCTAGAGAAATGCTTTTCTTATTATTTTATTAAATTTAAAAGGGTTTTTTGTTTTCATTGAGGATGTCAATTCCGTTAATAGTTTAACAATAAGACTAAAGTTTATATATAATCCTTAAACATAATTATAAAAATTATAAAATGTTTATATATTTATAATACTTTTAGGTTCTAACCAATCCTTAATTATTATTATTTTTCCTTTCTAAATATAAATTTCTCCTAAAGTTATTATGAAGTCTAAATAATTTAGCTTCTTTATATGTTATTTATTCTTAATAAAGTGGATAAATAAGTTTACCTTTTTTAAAACTTCCAATATTAAGGTTATATACTTTTTATATTCTTTTTTGTTTTCTAAATAAATAAATATATTATTTAGATAAATAAATATAAATTTATTTAGATATTTTCTAAAAATTATTATAATTATATATTAAAATGAAACAAATATATTAATAAATTTAAATAATATAACCTTATATTTATAATATTTATGGATGGTTTTAAAAGTTATATATTATTTATATCCTTTAGCCATTTATATCATATAATAGTTATCTCTAAAGTCTAAGATTATGAAGATCTTAACCTTATTAATTTATCCTCTTATAATTTTGATAAATAATAGGATATATCCATTCTTTTTAATAATATTATTTAAATATTAATAATTAATGATTCTTTACCATATTAAATTACCTTTTTTATTAATTTTCTACTTTCCATCTTTATCCATTTTAGGTATTATTATAATAAAGTATCCTAATAATAATTCTGACTCTTAAATATATCCCTTTTTAAGATCCTTTTAAATATTCTTTTAAAATATTCTTAACTTCTTTAAATTTATTAAATATATTAAGAATAATTTTAATTATTATCCTTCTTTTAGGTATATCTGGTAATCTTATTGATTATATGGTGGCAATTCTTCCTTTATTCTATCTCTAAATAATTTATGGAATTATAAATATTTATATAATATTTTATATAATAGATTATTAGGTTTTTTTTCTTTAAGTATATTTCTTATATGCTTAATTTTATCGTTTTAAGATATAAAATTATATATATTATTTTATCTTTAAGCTTTAATGGCTAACTTTTTTAACTAATCTTATTAAAAATAACCTATCTTCTAATATATTATGGGATAGTTTAATCTAAACTAATTTATTCTTAATATTATATTATATTTATTAATATTTATAATATTAAATGTGATTATTTTTGGATATCCTTAAATCTTAATTTAAAGAGATATTATTTCTTTTAAGATCCTTTTATTCTAATAGGTAGATATGTTTTTATTTATTATAATTAATTTATATAAATTTAGTTTATAGATCTATAAGATTATGTTTCTTTATGTTATTTATATTGATATATAATATCTCTAAGCTCCTAAATCAATTATTATTTGGTAGCTTTTTCTTTGGTATTTTACCATAATTATAAAGATATTATCTATTCTTATTTATATTTTATATAAGGATTTTCTTTATTTAATTTCTTATTGTCTTATTATTAAGAACCCTTATAATTTTTTAATTATTATTTATCTTTGTGATTTATTGGTGCTCTTTTGTTATTAGAGTCTAAGCTTAATGGTTTCTATAAGACTGCTTTATTCTGGAATTTGGTTCTGTTATGCATTCTCCATGCCCTGGCTTTTAGCTAAGTATGGATTAGATATTAGTCTAATGTATAGTCCTTTCAATAAGGAATTGTACAAAAATTATCCAATAATCTAATCTTCATAATGAATTTAATAATTTAATTTTATAATTTAATAAGTAATTTTCTTTTTTTTATTTATAATTCCTTATTATTAATTATATATACTTTTTAATATAAGGCTGAATAATGGCTAAACTCTTTATAATTTATTATATTTATTAAATTAATATCTCCATATTTTAAAAGGTAAAAGTATGGCTAATATCCTTTCTTCTTATTATATAATATTTATAATTAATTATAATATTTTTAAATTTCTTTTTTTTATTAAATAAATTAATCTTATTAGAAGAATTAAGTTATTTTAATTTCTTATGGTTAAGTTTAAATCTTATTCTTAGCCTTTCATATAGGTTATAAACTACTAAACTATAACATATACATCCATATATAATTATTTCTTAATTTCATACCAAATCAGGGTAAAGATAATAACTTTAGGGCCATTTTGGCTATTAAGGCTTTTCTTTATATATACATTCATTTTCTTTTATAGATTTATCTTTTTTTAAGGAATTATTTTCTTTTTTAGGTTATGGCCAATATCCTTGGTCTTTTTTTACACTTTAATAGGTTCCATATTTATTATTTGTACAATATATCTAATATAAGTTATTATAAGTATTCTATGGTTAGGCTTCTATCTTCCACTCTCTTAAATTAGGGATATCTTTAGTTTCTTTAACTTTAAAACTCTTTTGGTTTACATTTAGATAATTTTCTTATTCTATAATTTCTTTGTTATATTTTTAAATTAATTTTTAAAATTATTCTTCCTTATTTAATGTTATTTTTTCTAAATATTTAGAATATTTAGGGCATTTTATTGGGTTGGTTTCATGGTAGGTATAGCCTTTTATGATTATTAAGATGGATCTGGGATACCCTGGATGATATTTGTAAATGTAGATTTCTTTTCCTTGATAGATAAGGTATTAATGAATAGGCAGATTTATCTAAATTATTTGGTTAATAGTTATTATAAAGATAATATTAATTTCCTTTTTTTCATTAATTTAAACTTCAATAACTTATTTTCTTTTTGGTTAGGGAATGTCTTCTTACTGTGGTTATTAGTTTCCAGAACTTTTATATTTATTTTTATAATATTTTATTTTGTCGTATCTAAAATATTTGATTTTTGACTTATTTTGTGATTTCTATAATTTATTTTAATTTTAATTACGTTTTTAGGTTTTATTTAGTTCAATTAGATCTGACCTAATATTAATACCTTTCCAGTTATCATTTTGTTAACCATTTTGCTTTTTATTATAGAATTTATTCTAACTCTATCCTAACTTTTACTAGATTTATCTTTTTTTTTAAAATATCATTTAAAATTTTTATTATTAATAATAATTATTTTTTTTATAAATACATTAAATTTTTTAAGGTCTTGTTTCTTATAAAGGTCTTTATTATAGAATTCATCTTTAACATGATCTTTAAACCTGTTATAAAAGATATAGAAAAGACCTTTAATTAAAAGTTATGATTTAATGGTAAACTTTTTAAATTCTATAGCATAATCTATTATTAACTTTTCTTATTATAGATGATATAACTTAGTTTCTGTTTTCTACTTCTTAATAAGATCTCCAAACATAAATTAAATTTTTTTTTTAAAATAGTTGAAATCTTTAAAAATATATTTAATAATATCTTTAATTTTAAAAGTTTTTTTTTTAATTATTCTTTAAAAATTAATTTAAACCATTTAAATATTAATTTTATTAATAATTAAAAAATAATTAAAACTTTATTAGCTTTAATTTTAATTAATTTTTTATAAAATCTTAAATATATATAGGTTTATATTAGAAAAGTATTAAGGTTTTCTTTTCTATTATATTTTAAAGAAAATATAGGCTTAAAGCCTTTAATTTATGAGACCTCTATTTTTTCTGAGTTTAAAGGTTTCCCTGATGGTTCTGATTGTTTATCCTTTGGTTTATTAGCTTTATCTATATTATCTTTCTTACCTTCTTCTATTCCTTCTTCTTTTTTATTTTCTTCTTCTTCTAATTATAGTTTAGATTATATAGTTATTTCTTTTTTTATTTCTTTTTCTTCTTCTTCTATATCTTTAGTAAATTATATTTAAATTATTTGTTCTCTTATTTATACATCTATCTTGGGTAGAATGTTATATTATCCCATCATTTGTTTTAATGATATACCTCTAGGGTCTTAAGAATTATCTGTGAATAAGTTCCTTTTGTTTAAATTAATACTAAATATTAATTAAATAAACTTTTTAAAATGTTATAAACCTATCTATTATTTCTATCTTCTTAATTTTATAGAATAGATATATATCTTAAAATATTTAATTTTAAGGTAATAATATTATAAGATTGATGATTTTGTTTATAAAAGAGATTTCATAAGACTCTATATTTAAATATTATTTAAATATTTAGATTAAAAAACTAAAAAACTAAAACTAAATAAAAAAAAAATCCTATCTTTTTTATACTATTTTACCATATTATTCTTATAGGATAGTATATCATTAAGGGAGGGTTTTTACAGCTTTTATACCTTGGTTTGGTTGGTTGTTAATGGATCTCAAATCCATTGTCTTCACTGGATCTTAGATCTATTACTTTCATTAGATCTTAGATCCACTAAGATCCATTCCAAGGTTTACCTGGGTCTTAACTAATTAAGACAAGGGTTTTTCTTTTGGTTTATAACATGATAATTAATAAGCTAAAATGAATAATTAGATATATAGGATATATTTATAATTTATATAAGTATTTTTTTCTTTTTCTTTTATATATAAGGTTATTATAATTTAATTGATTTAGTTAATTAGAGTTAGATTATTTAAATTATATTAATTAATATTTATAATTAATTAGGTTAATTATAATTAAATTAGTTAGATTATATTGATTAATATTATAGTTTATTTATGATTGGTTAAACTTCCTTTATTTTTCAAATTGTTAATATAATTAAGTTATTAATTTATAATATTATATCCTTTTTTTTAAAATCTTTATTTCGAAAGATAAAAAGATATATATCTTTTTGGTTATTTATCTTTATTTATATTAT